>JANEHK010001583.1:0-12240 GCA_025960845.1 Tachycineta bicolor | reverse complement strand
ATCCTAAGGGAAATGGTGTTCGCAAATGCAAATGTTTTATGCAGAAATGCCATTTTGACTTTACCCTTGGACCCCCCTCCTACCATTCCGGACATGCTCAGGGTGTGCCAGCTAAAGGTTCCTTTTATGCAGGGTAACGAACCGGACCCAAAACAAAAACAACATAGGGTAGCTACTGTCACTGGCAATCGGTCGTTCTCCACCAGAGACCCAAACCGCAGGCCGCATGTTCCGCAAAGGAATAGATGTATCATATGCCGGGAGCCGGGGCACTGGGCAAACAACTGCCCATTAAGGGAAGATATTGAGGCATTGAAGGTCAAAAAAGGGGGAGGGGGGGGGAAGGAGGGAGAACAGGGGCGGAGGGGTGAGGCCCTCGCCAGTTAAACTAAAGGAGGAGCGCAGGTCCGCCCGGCGCTATGATAAAAATAGGGTGGACCAGGCAGTGGGAGAAAGGGAGGAGAAAATGAGCGCCAATGAAACACTGCCTAAAGGAACTACAACTACCGGACTGGACAAATTACCTGATGAGACATTTCAAACTGACCATGACTTAACTAAACAGATTCTTGTTACCACCTCTAGGCATGAGCCTTTTAAGTTACAGCTTTCCGAGGCCATGTACTTGAGGACCACAGAGTGGACCTTCCTTTCCTTAAACATCAAGGAGCAGAGTGCCTGGCCAGTCCTAGGGAAGGAGTACATCATCATTGGGGATTGTAAGTACACCCCGCAAGAGATCGAGATTCTCCCAGGAGTGTTGGTCAACGACCCTGGGAAGCTCGTTCTCTGGCTGCGATGAACCCATCCGCCGACATTTCTCCCGAAAGGCCAAATCATCGCCCAAATCATCCCTACCCAGGGACCAAGCAATACATCGACAGTCCCGGTGGCTTGCCCAGTGCAAGCCATCACAGAGGAGAGGCCCCGGGTAGCGTGTGAGTTCACGGTGGGTGGGGAGACCCTCAACATCCTGGGTCTTTTGGACACTGGGGCACATGTGACGGTCGTCACAGCCCAGGATTGGCCGTCACATTGGGCTCTGCAAGACGTGGCTGGACAAGTCCAAGGTGTAGGAGGGTTGCAACTGGCGCGACAATCTAAAAGCATAGTACAAATTAGAGGGCCGAAAGGGCAATTGGCGAACATACGCCCTTTCGTTTTGAATTATAAGGTACCTCTGATTGGAAGAGATCTCATGTCTCAATGGGGGGGTCAAGATTGACATACCCAACCCCTCAGTGGAAATTTCCACCACGGCCATTGAAGAACATCCCACCAAAAAACTAAATTGGCTGACTAATGATCCAGTATGGGTGGAGCAATGGCCACTGTCAAAACAAATATTAAAAGTGCTTGAGGAGCTCGTGGAGGAGCAATTACGTAAAGGACATATTGTCGAAACAGACAGCCCTTGGAATTCTCCGTTTTTTGTCATTCAAAAGCCGGGGAAGGACAAGTGGCGCCTCCTCCAAGACCTCCGCCAAATTAACAATGTAATTGAAGACATGGGGTCTCTCCAACCTGGGATGCCTTCCCCAACTATGCTCCCCCAAAATTGGCAATTGGCGATAATAGACATAAAATACTGCTTTTTCCAAATTCCTCTACACTCAGACGATGCCCCACGTTCTGCCTTCTCGGTACCTACCATCAACCAGTAAGCCCCAAGGAAGCAATATCACTGGCGGGTACTCCCTCAGGGAATGAAGAACAGTCCGGTTATCTGCCAGGGGTATGTTGCCTCCTTGCTGTCCCCTGTCGCACAGCCGCGGGCCAGGCTATCATCCATCACTATATGGATGATGTCCTGGTGTGCGCCCCGAACGACGATGAACTTACACACGTGCTTGACCTGACAATCAATGCATTGATTGCTGCAGGGTTCGAGCTGCAGGAGGAGAAAGTTCAACGGATGCCACCCTGGAAGTACCTCGGGCTGGAGATCAGTAAGCGGACCATTGTGCCACAAAAATTGGCCATCAGAACAAAAGTGAGTACTCTCGCGGATGTCCACCAACTGTGTGGGGCTTTGAATTGGGTAAGACCCTGGCTAGGTCTTGTCACCGAGATGCACAAAGCAATCACGCAGACATAAATCATTCGAAAGCAGAGAACCCTCTGATTCCAGCTCACCACCTCGAGAACGGAGAGAGCAGGAAAAAGAAGGGCCTCCTTGTTTATTCTTTACTTTTTAGACATTTGTGGATCTGGCAGAAGATTGGCTTTTTGGGTTTCCACCCCTCATCCTCAGTGGCCAGACCCACTGCCCATTACAGTTGTTGTTCAGGTTAGAAATATGCAAACGAAGGACAAAGAATGAGAAACAAAGGGTTTGTTTATGTTACATTTTATGGGAAAGGTAGAAAACTGCTCCTAATATTGTACAGTAACCAAAAGATCTGACTCCATTATGAATTTCAGGAAGGCTAATAAGAAAGCTCAGAAAAACCAGGGTAACATCTCACACTTTTAACTTTAAAAAAAGAAAAAACAGAAAAAGAAAAATGAACAATTTTACGAAGGGAATATATACAAATTCAATCACTGTCTGTGGAGGAATCATCAGAGTGATCACTCGAGGATTCATCCACTTGGTGGTTTTCAAGTTGATCACGGCTTCCACCTTGCCTGTCAGCTGAATTCTGCCTCTGTGGTCGCAGGTCAGGATGGACATATTTTGAAGGTAGCCAGCGTGTCCCAGTGCCTGTGGACACACATGCATACCCTCGCCCCATAACGATTAGGTCATAAGGTCCTTCCCATTGCTTGGTGACTAAATTTCGGACCCGTACCTTCGCTCGAGGCTGTTACTCACTGTCCGAAGCCTGCAACTAGAGATGATGGTTCAAAATGACAGGATTATTTGAGTTCTGCGGCACCGTAAGTTGATTGATGGTGTACAAAGCCTTTGCTAACCGACTGTGTGGAGTTTCACCCTGCATTCCCCATTTCGGCTTCTGAAGAACACGTTTGAGTGTACCATGATTGCGTTCTACTATCGCCTGTCCCGTCGGAGAATGAGGGATGCCAAAGTTATGTGACACACCCCATGACTGTAAGAACTGCCGTACCTGCTGCAAGGCGTAAGCAGGACCACTGTCGGTCTTCACAGCAGAAGGTATGCCAAGAACAGCAAAGGCCTGCCTCCAGTGGGCAATGACATCTCGGGCTTTCTCTCCTGTGTGAGCAGAAGCCCACATTGCAGAGGAGAACGTGTCCACCGTGACATGCACATACTTGAGCCAGCCAAACTTGGCGACCTGGGTAACATCCGTCTGCCAAAGCTCCAAGGCTTTAAGGCCTCTGGGGTTAACCCCTGCCGGCAATGGTGCACCAAGGGCGTGACAATCGTCACAAGACTCGACAATTTCATGAGCCTCAGTGGCCGTCAGTTGGAACTGCTTCTGCAGCGTATGTGCATTTCGGTGGAAAAACCCACGCGATGCCTTGGCCTGCGCGAGCACGTCAGGCTGAGGGGCAACCCACACTGGGTTAGCCAACTTGTCAGCCCTTGCAGTACCTTCCGCACAAATCCTGGCAAATTAGTGTGACTCCGTACATGCAGAACATAATATGGATGAACTGTGGCCTGAATTGCACACCCCAGGGCCTTCAGTAAATTAAACAAGGCAGGGTTACTGACCTCCTTCAACACTGAACAACCCAATCGCTGTGCGATGTCGGCCACATAGGCGGAGTCAGTGATCAAATTGAAGGGTTCCTGGGAAAATTTCTCAAATGCCATGACAGCAGCCTTTAATTCAACCAGTTGGGCTGACCCATCCTCATGGCCTTCCAGAACCTGCCACTCAGATCCATCCTGCCAGGTAACAATGGCTTTTCCTGTTTTGCTCGAACCGTCAGTGAAGACGGTGGGTCCTTGCACTGGCTCCTGGCTATTTTTGGGTCGTAGAGAAAATTGAGTATTTTTGGCCACTTGCAATAGCTTCTGGCTAGGCAGATGGTAAGTAATCTGCCCTGAAAAACCCTCGAGAGCACTTTGCAGTGAAACATTGTTCGCATAGCTCCAATCAAATTCCTCCCTCTGAACCGGGAGTATGATCTTTGAGGGATCTGCACCCATCAATTGCAAACAGCATTGCCGGCACTTGATTATCAAGCGCGCAATCAATTCAAACAGGGCCATCGCCGTCTTATGCGGCTGATGAGGCAGGAAGACCCATTCCAAGATGTGCAGAGGATCAGTCCAATCATCATTCCATTGGCTGATGATACCTGTAGGATGTAAATCAGGAGTGGTAATGAACACAGTGACATCAATGGAAGGTTCAATGCGGTACACCTGGCAAGCCGAAACAGTTTGCTGAACCTCCTCCAGCACTTTTCGTGCCTCAGGGGTTAATTCACGAGGTGACTTTAAATCAGTGTCCCCTTTCAACAATTCAAACAAGGGAGACAGTTGTGCTGTGGTCAGTCCCAAGTAAGGACGTATCCAAGTGATAGCACCTACCAGCTTCTGAGCATCATTCAGTGTCTTCACCGATTGCACAACTTGCACCTCCTGGTAACGGATTGTCCGTTCCAGAATTTTGACCCCCAAATATTTCCAGGGAGGTGGTTGCTGTACCTTTTCTGGAGCTACCTGCAGTCCATGTGAATGCAAAGCATTCAACAACTGAGGCAGTATCCTCAGCAGCTCATCCTGGGTGGGCGCCGCCACGAAAATGTCGTCCATATAATGATAGACGTGAGCTTCAGGAAACTGCTTGCGAACTCCAGATAAGGCACGGGCTACATACCATTGGCACAACATTGGCAAATTCCGCATTCCGTGAGGAAGAACTCTCCATTGATACCGCTGTGCAGGCTCTGCATTGTTTATTGTTGGTACCCTGAAGGCAAATTTTGGTCTGTCATCGGGATGCAGAGGGATCGTAAAAAAACAATCCTTCAGATACACAATGAGGACCGGCCAGTCCGCAGGAAGCATGGCAGGCGATGGCATACCAGCCTGCAATGTTCCCATGCCTTCCATCACAGCATTGATCTTTCGGAGGTCTTGTAGCAACCCCCATTTCCCGGACTTCTTTTTGATACAAAAGACAGGAGTGTTCCAGGGACTGGTAGATGGTTCCAAATGCCCCTGATCCAACTGCTCCTGTACAAATTCACGAAGGGCGATTAGCTTGTCATGAGGGAGGGGCCACTGGTTCTCCCAGATGGGTCTGTCCACCAGCCACAGTAAAGGAGGTGTGGGACACTCTGCGCCCTTCATCACAGTGGCCCCAATCCATAATCCATTCCCAATCGCACCCCCCACGCGGCCAAAACATCCCTCCCCCAGAGGTTCTGAGGAATCTCAGCAACATGAGGCCAAATTATGGCTGTCTGTCCCTCCGGGTTCGTGATGGCCACGGGATTCTGGCTCACGTAGCATTGCTTCGTTCCTCCGAAGCCCGCGATCGGTGTCTTTGCCAGGGTCAAAGGCCACTGCGGGGGCCAAGCAGCCAGGGAGAGAATGTTCACATTAGCATCCGTATCTAGGAGGCCACGAAGGTGAATCTCCGACGGCGCGGCACCAACCATGGACACGGTACACAGCATCTCAGGACAGTCTTTGGTCAGGACAGCAGTCCAGCGCGCCTGAGGTGGCCCTGAAGAGCTGAAGCCACCGTCTCCTCGCGACCGGTCCTCGGTTCTGGAAACAGAAGACTTAAAAGGAACAAGTTGAGCAATTCGTGTGCCTTTTGGAATAGTCAGAGCGGGGGGGTGGGTGTGGAGACCACTGCGTGAATCTGTACTGAAAAATCCGCATCAGTCAGTCCCAGGTGCACTATGATACCCTGAATGGTAGCATTGGACCCGCCCATCAAGAAAGCACTCATGCCATCACCCAAAGGACCAAAGGCATCCAGAAGAACCTTGTGTATTTTGTCCGAATCAATCACGACAGACTTGGCTGTGCAGACATCAACACCTGCTGAACCGCGGGTGCTGGCTGCAAGCCTGCTGAGCAGATCTCCATTGGTTGGGGCTGAGGCAGAGACATTTGTTTCAGCACGCGTTTCACCTTCGCGCTCTGCGTCGCGTTTCCGAAACTGCCCAACGGCTGACCATTCACATGCACTGTTGCCTTACACGCATTTGCAGCGTGATTCGGCCTTCCACATCGTGCACAATAAAACAAGACAGCCATAGACTTCTGTGCCTTTCCTCCCTGTTTCTTCCTGGTCCAAGCACCCCCCTGCTGCTGTTTTACCCCCTGGGGAATGACCCAAGCAGGCTGCACAGCAGCAGCCACAGCCGGTTGCACGGCCTCAGGCACGGCCGGCTGGACCACCGTAGTCACCGTCCGTTGAACAATCGTAGCCACAGCTGGCTGCACAACTGTAGGCACGGCAACCATCTGTTGGCTGGAAGGGGATACCTTTGCACAGGCCCCAACCATGTCCGACATGGATGGTTCCCCGGGAAGCGCTTCAATTATCCTCTTGCAAACTGCATTGCAATTGCCCTGAGCAAGGGACTGAACCATGAGCTTCCTTGTTTTAGGATCACTCACCTGCTTCTCCACAGCAGCCGTCAGCCGTCCTGCAAAGCGCAGGAAGGGCTCATCAACTCCCTGGACAATCGTTGCATAGGGCTGCTGTGGAGTAGCCAGCTCTAAGGTCTGAATCAGGGCTGCCATGCCTGTTTGTAGGCACTGCTCCTGGACCAAGCGATCATAACCAGCCTGCCCTTCGGCCCTGGTATAATTGCCTATTCCCATTAGCATATCGTTATTAACCATATGCCTAGGATCACCCTGACCTCTTGTCCTATTCCGTTCCACCGCTCTGGTTGCCAGCTTATTCCATGTATTCTCAAAGAAGTCATAATCAACCGGTGGGAGAAGGGCTCGAGCCAAGCTCCGAATGTCAAAGGGTGTCAAAAGACTGGCATTAAAACAACGGAGAACCTGCATCACCTCAGCTGAGCCCAGACCATACTTCCCGACTGCATCACGCAGTTCTGTCAAACCCTGCCAAGCCAAGGGTTGATAGGTGTTATGAGTAGCACCCTGAAGGACAGGAAAGGCCTGAAGACCCTCAGATGAAGCAGCAGCACTTCCCTTATCCTGCCCTGTGGACCCCACAGGGTCAGATGCAGGCACTGCAGGTCCTGCACCAGCACTCAATCCTTCAACCTTAGCCTTTACTTCATCCCAGAACTGGCTGCGGTCTCTCGGCCTTACGGTCACCTGACAAGGGGGGAACGTCCAAGCTGTTGTCGAAGACCCAACAGCGTGGGAACTTTTGCTCTTACCAAAGACCGGCCGCTTTCCAGCCGTGTCCCCGCTCGCGCTGAACTTAACCACCTCGCCGCCAGTAGCCGCCGCCGTAGCGCTCGCAGCGGGAAGCGGGGGCAAGGTCGGACTAGCTGCTGGTGTCAGGCCCGCCGCATCCACGGCGGAGCTTGAGCCCGCACCGGCCGCCGGAGACCGGTCAGATGCCTCTGTGGCAAGCACAACTGCTGGGAAATTCGTATTGTGTCTAAGCGGAAGCGGAGACCGTGCCTCCTTCCCTGACGGGGCCACGTTGGTCCCTGCTGGCTGCCCATTAGAACTGGCTGCCTCAGAGCCTTTTCCCGCCCCGCGAGCCTCGCCAGCAGCCCATAGGGCTGGTGCGGAAGGCGGAGTGTCCAGAACCCCCCGATAAGGGGTGCCTCGGGGACCCGGGAGCCTGCGGCCCACCCCAGCCCAGAGCGGGGCGAAGCTGTCAGCCCGCGCGTTGGGGCAGCGCTCGCCGAGGGACTGACCGGGGCCCTGCCTCCAGCAGTGTCCCGCGGATGTGCTGGGGCAGAGGCAGCCAATGCAGCTGCCTCTGGACCCGGGCTGGGCGGCAGAGCAGGCAGTGTCACGTCATCCCACTCCATCAGATACGTGACGGTCGTGCGACAAAAGAGGCAATGCTCTCCCAGGCTGCCCCCCCCACCAAAGCCGGAAAGGCATGGAGAGGAGGCGACTCCGCCCCCCTCTGGCTGCCCTGAAGAGCAGGGTTCAGCAGGACCGGCCCCGGGCTCGGAGGAGCTCTGCCCCGCCTCTGCCCGAGACCAGCGCCGGAACCCGAGCGGGGAAACCCCTCCGCTCAGGAACAGGGGATGGTGGGGAAGAATCGCAAAGAATCTCATGATCAGATCCCAGGTCTGAAACAATGACCCTGCCTCCTTCCAGCTCTCCGTCCCGCTTTGGAACGGGGCTTCCAGCCATCGAGCTGTAAGGGGTCGACTTAAAAACTGCTTTCTCAAATAATTTCCATTGCAAAATTAATTCTGCAATTTCTTCCTCATGTTCTATATCAATGCAGTCTAACATACAATCCTTCAGGAGATACCACTTTCGTCTTTTCAGAAAAGAACCTGGAGTGGGAAAGAACCCATGTCGCCTGTCCCATGCAAATAGACTCTAAAGCCCCTCTTGGGATATCTGAGCATCCTTCCACTCCAAGATATTCTCCCAAAGTACCCAGACTAAAGAATCCTCCATGATAAACACAAACCAGGCAAAGAGGGAAAGGAAAACCTCACCAAAACGTTCCTCACACGGGGTCACCAGATGTCACCGAGACACACAAAGCAATCACGCGCAGACAGAAATCATTTGCAAGCAGAGGACCCTCCGATTCCAGCTCACTGCCCCGAGAACGGAGAGAGCAGGAAAAAAGAAGGGCCTCCTTGTTCATTCTTTACTTTTTATACTTTTGTGAGTCTAGCCGAAGATTGGCCTTTTGGGGTTTCCACACCTCAGCCTCAGTGGCCAGACGGACTGTCAGTTACAGTTGTTTTTCAGGATAGAAATCTGCAAACAAAGGACAAAGAATGAAAAAGAAAGGATTTGTTTAAGTTACATTTTGTGGGAAAGTTCGAAGAGTGCTCTAATATTGTACAGTAGCTAAAAGGTCTGACTCCATTATGAAATTCAAAAGGCTACCCAAAAAACCCAGAAAAAACAGGGTAAGAGAATGAAAAAACTCCAGAAATTTTTAGAAATGGAGGGATCACAGCCAAGAGGACTGATATGAAATGAGTGCTAGTGAAAAAGGGCATAACTTGCTCAAATTACTCCAAATCCAATCTTTAAATGCAAGAAGAAATGTAAATTCAGAGACAGGAGAACAATCTGAAGAAACAAAATGTCAATTAAAAATCTAAAAATTTTAAAAATCATGTGAAAACAATGATAGTGAATGGGATGTCAAGAAGTTCAGGGAAATGGAGCAAAGCTTTCCAGTTTAGTCCTCATTGGAATTGCAAATTTCATTCCCTTTGCTGAAAGGTAGGCTTTTGTTTTAAGGAATGGGAATGAAATCTTGAACTCACAGAACCAAGTCTAACAAGCACTCTCAAAGGAGATATGATCAAGAAGAGTGGAAGGGAAAAACGCCAGAAATTATGGAAATGAAGGGATCACAGTCAAGAGAACTGAGATGAAATGAGGGCCAGTGAAAAAGGTCATAACCCGCTCAAATTACTCCAAATCCAATACTTAAACATGGGAAGGAATGTAAATTCAGAGAAATAAGAGCAATCTGAATAAACAAAATGTAAATAAAAAACCCAAAAATTTTCAAAACCAAGTGAAAACAATGATAGTGAATGGGATGACACGAAGTACAGGGTAATTGAGCAAAGCTTGCCAGTTTAATACTCCTTGAAATTGCAAGATTCCATTCCCCTTGCTGAAAGGAAAGTTTTTCTTTTCAGGTAAGGGAATAAAATCTTGAACACACAGGGCCAAATCTAACAAGTGCTCTGGAAATGGGATATGATTAAAAAGAATGGGATGGAAAAAAATGAAGAAATTTTGGAAATGGAGGGATCACAGCCAAGAGGACTAAGATGAAATGAGGGCCTGTGAAAAAGGCCATAACTTGCTCAAATTACTCCAAACACAATCCTTAAACACGGGATGTAATGTAAATTCAGAGACAGATGAGATATCTAAAGAAACAAACTGTAAATACAAAACCCAAAAATTTTCAAAACCATGTGAAACAATGATAGTGAATGGGACGACCAGATGTGCATGGAAATGGAGCAAAGCTTTCCCGTTTAATCCTCATTGCAATCGCAAGATTTCATTACCTTTCCTGAAAGGAAGTCGCCTCTTTTCAGAAAAGGGAATGAAACCTTGAAATCAGAAAACTAAGTCTAACAAGTGCTCTGGAAATGAGATATGATCAAAAAGAGTGGAATGGAAGAAGTCCAGAAATTGAGGAAATGGAGGGATCACAGCCAAGAGCACTGAGATGAAATGAGGGCCAGTGTAAAAGGCCATAACTTTCCCAAATTACTCCAAATACAACCTTTAAACACAGAAAGGAATGTAAATTCCGAGACAGGAGAGCAATCACAAGAATCAAAATGTAAATAAAAAACCCAAAAATTTTCAAACCCATGTGAAAACAGTGATAGTAAATTGTTGAAGTCCAGGGCATTCTTTTGGTTGCCCTGGAGGGTCAGAGACCTGGGCAGGGGGGTCTGGGACCACACCTCAGAGCTTAGAGAGATACTGGATTTGATTTCAGTCCATGGGAGAGGCTTCTTGCACTGCAGGAAGCATTGCAGGCCACAAGAGTGTGAAAGATTGTAGTTTAGTATATCGCAGGGTGAGAAAAACAGTGGTTTAGGATTTCTTGTATTGAAGTGAATGGGGACAAGATGGAGAATTTGGGGCGTTGCCTCCTTCTTCTTCTTTCTTCTTCCCTCACTCCATTTCTGCAGTAACGTGGGCACCAAGTAGTTTATGAGGATTGGATCAAAGTAAAGATGACCTTTTTAGTAATAGTGATAGACGTTGGTAATAAATAGTAGATATCGAATACGTAGCAATTAGTATAAAAGATAAGGACAACCCTAGGACGGGGGGAGTCACCAGATGTCCGAGCCGCGGCAAACATCTTGCAGGACACTGAGAAAATTGTAAGATAAGTACTAATAAACACGAAGCATGCAACCTTGAAGACTTCGTCTTTTCCTGCGTTTGGCTCAGAGCTTTGCAGAGGGCAGAAAAGACTCTAAAACCACCTGAATGCGGGGAATTTAAACTCCAGCAAGCAGCCCCCCAACAACTGCCCAAAACAGGGCAGCGACAGTGAACGAGATGTCAAGAAGTGCAGGGAAATGGAGCAAAGCTTTCCAGTTTAATCCTCATTGAAATTGCAAGATTACATTCCCTTTGTTGAAAGGAAGGCTTTTGTTTTAATGAAAGGGAATGACATCTTTAAATCAGAAAACCAAGTCTAACAAGCACTCTGGAAAGGAGATATGACCAAAAAGAGTGGAATGGAAAATTTCCACAAATTATGGAAATGGAAGGATCACAGCCAAGAGGGCTAAGATTAAATGAGGGCCAGTAAAAAAGGCCATAACTTGCCGAAATTACTCCAAATCCAATCTTTAGACACGGGAAGATATGTAAGTTCAGAGACAGGTGGGCAATCTGAAGAAACAAAATGAGAACAAAAAAAAACCTCAAAATTTTCAAAACCATGTGAAAACAGTGATAGTGAATGGGATGACAAGAAGTGCAGGGAAATGGAGCAAAGCTTGCCAGTTTAATCCTCATTGGGATTGCAAGATTACATTCTATGTCCTGAAAGGAAGGCTTTTCTTTTCAGGAAATGGAATGAAATCTTGAACTCAAAGGACCAACTCTAACAAGTGCTCTGGAAAGGGGATATGATGAAAAAGCGTGGGATGGAAAGAAATGCAGAAATTTTGGAAATGGAAGGATCACAGCCCAGATGACTGAGATGAAATGAGGGTCAGTGAAAAAGACTATAACTTGCTCAATTTACTAAATATCTAATCCATAAACGTGGGAAGAAAAGTTAATTCAGAGACAGGAGAGCAAACTGAATAAAGAAAATGTGGAAAAAACAAAAAGCAAAAACTTTCAAAAACATGTAAAAACAATGATCGTGATTGGGATGGCAAAAATTGTCGGGAAATGGAGCAAAGCCTTCCAGTTTAATCTTCATTGAAATCGCAAGATTTCGTTCCCTTTGCTGAAAGGAAGGCTTCTCTTTTCAGGAAAGGGAATGAAATCTTGAAATCAGAAAAGCAAGTCTAATGAGTGCTCTGAAAAAAAGATATGATCAAAAAGAGTGGAATGGAAAAACACCAGAAATTTTGGAAATGGATGGATCACAGCCAAGAGGACTGAGATCAAATGAGGTCCACTGAAATAGACCATAACTTGCCCAAATCACTCCAAGTCCAATCCTTAAAGGTGGG
>JANEHK010001580.1:0-12245 GCA_025960845.1 Tachycineta bicolor | reverse complement strand
TAACAAGTTCTATTCTCTCCTGGGTTACTTCTTGTTAAATTTACCCACGGTGCTACTATGGGTGACTTTGGTCCATTAAATGAGGGTTTTGGTCCTCCCTCACTAGATTTCAAAGAGGAGTTTCTCTGGTTTCCTGCTACTCCAGTACTTTCTCTTGCTACAGCTACCATAATGCGAGCCTTGGCTTTAGCTTTTTCTTCTTCTCTCCTCAGGTAAACTCTTAAGGCTTCTTTTAATAAATCATTAATTCTTTTCTTCTGCCAATCTTCAATTTTTTCTAATTTTCTCCATATATCTGGCCATGACTTTGTTACAAACTGTACTTTTAGAATTACTTGTCCCTCAGGACTATCAGGGTCTATGTTTGAATATAATTGATTTTTTTTTTAATCGATTTAGCCAAGTGGCAGGAGTTTCATCTTTTTCATGGGACCCATCAAAAGCTAATTTAGTATTATTCCCTCTGGGGACAGATTCTCTTATACCTCTTACTATCAAGGACCTAGAGTCTCTCATATTTTGTCTTTCTTCTTCTCGATTTGGGTCCCACTCTGGGTCAGTTATCGGTAATTTATGATCTCCAGGTGGCCCCAACCTATTTTCCCTTTCCCAGATTCTGATACTTGCTGTTCTGATCATTCATATTTCCTCAGGGGAGAACAATATGTTTAATATAGAATTTAACTCTCCCCATGTATAAACATTGGGCTCAAGGAATTGGTCTACCTGTGTGGCAATACCTATGGAATCTTCAACTAAATTTCCTAGCTCTTTCTTAAATCCTCTTACTTCAGAGGCTGTTAATGGGGCATTTACAAATCCCACTCCTCCAATTACTCCTCCCATAGGCACTTCCCTGAGGGGAAAAAGTCTTACTGGCTTTAAGGCCTTTGACCTGGTGTTACAATAGGGTCCTTCACTTACATTATTAACTGATAACACTGTCTGGGTCAGGGATTCCTGGGGGTTTCTAGGAGAATGGGATGACTCATGGGAATCTGTAGGGGTTTTGGTTAACTCCCAATTAGGGGGTTTCAGGGGAATTACTGTAGGTGAGGGGGAGGTAGTAAAATCTGGAGGAGGAGAAGCAGAGGATGGTACTGTAGGAGGAAGGGGGGCTAGGGAAGAGGTTGTGTTTTGGGAAACTGAAGGGGTTATAGCTGGGGCTAAAGAATTTTGACTATTGGAAGGAGGTGGCAAAGGGGCTGTTGGGAGAGAAGGGGGAGAAGGTACTAAGGACTGGGGAGGAGAGGTGTTAAGAAGGGGTGATGATGGAACCACTGGGGGAGTAGGAAGAGAGGGTTCTGAAGGAGTTTGAGTTTGACTCGGGGAAGTTAGTCGGGGAACTGGGACAGGATTTTGAGGGACTTGGGGCACTTGTGGGTAAATTGGAGGGGGTAAATGGTCTAAAGGGTCCCATCTTTGATTAGTTTTTGTTCTTTCCTCTTTCTGTTCCTTTCTTTCACCCTTTTCTTTTTCTTTTAATTTGCAGATTTTTATATTCTCTTTACTCATGGCTCTCTTTTGCCAACAAGCAGCATAGGCTAACTGGTTTATGTCTGGATCTTCCTGAGTTCTTAGGTACTGGTTTAACTGATAGCACATCCACTCATCATGTGTTCCAAACCACAGCCACTCTCCTGGTAATTTTAATTTTGGCCAGACTTCTGTGCAACAAAACACCATTTTAACCTGATCTAGTCCTTTCGTGGCCTCTAAAGAATCCCATTTGGCTAAAAGTTGTTCTAAGGGACTACCAGGTGGAATTCTCTTTACTTTGTTATTTTCCTTTTGGGATTTCTTTTTCTTACTAGTACATTGTCCCATTTTAGAAAAAAAAAATTAAAGGTGCCCTCTACTGATGGGCAACACAGGTTTTTTCAAGCAAAAAATTCTTCAGCTTTTCTCCCTTTACTTCAAATCTCCTGACTTAATTCTTGAACACTTCAACATAAAACTCCTAAACTTTATGCTTTTCTACTTTTTCCTACACTTTTGCTTCCATTTAGGGAACAAACTCTCTTTCTACTCACTTTCTCTAACCTTCCTCACTTTCTTGGACGCTCACACTTTACTTACACCAGGGGCTCAGACTCTCTTCTGACCCCTTTGAGGTGAGTCCTAATGACCTCACCCCCTATGTACCCCCACGCCTTGCCTCACCCCTGAGACTCTGGACACGCTTTGCGGCGCACGACAGGGTCCCTAGTACTGGCATCCCCTTCCGGGCCTCAGGGCCTTCCCACGCCTTAGCCCCCGCCGGGCCGGACACCTTCAGTCCGAACCCCGGACTAGACTGTCCTGTCACTAGTACCGTTCCCCTCTTCACTTTCTGAAATGGAGGTAAGAGGTCAAGACTCCGCACGGGTTACCTGGGGGGGTATCCCTTCCTTGTTTCCAAGGATCAACCCGAGCAGGGCCCGACCCCTTTGCCTTCCACCAGGACTGGCTTGACTACTTCTCCCCAGCGAAGCAGCCTCAGCAAGAGGGATGAGTGCGTGTGTGCAGGATGCCCGCCTCGCCTCCAAGCTGACTCCCCATCCCGGTGTCATCGGGCTGTGGGTTTACGGCCTCCTCCCTGAGACCGCGGCAGCACACCCTCTCCGGTGCGTCTGGCTCAGTCCTGGGAAGCAGGGACTCCCATGAGCTCTCGGCACCCGCAGTGTCTGGGGACACCCTGTCAACCCTGGTACGGTTTTCCCACCCCTCCAGGGACTCTAAACCCTCCTAGGCTACTCTAGCCTTTAAGGTGGGGACCTGCCCCCAATGTGTGCCACTCACACTTTGTTTTCCCCTGCACGCCCAGGGGAGGGGTCTTTCTGCCCCTAATGCATGCCACTCACACTCTGTTTTCCCCTGCACGCCCAGGGTGGGGTCTTTTTGCCCCTAAGGAGACGCCTCACTCACTACTTTCCCTCGCTTCCCCCTTTTCCTGGCTGGCCCCCTCGCAGGGGCCCGAAACTGCAGTACCAAGGGGTCCACACTCAGGTCCGGGGGTCCAAGCTGCCAGCCCCCGACTCTCTCACACTCCCACTCGCACGTCTCCTTTACCCGCCGCTGGAATGCTCACCCTCCGGCGCTCCTCCTCGTTGCTGGTCCCAGGCTGCTCTTGCTTGGCCAGCTGTCCCGGAGGTCCGAAGGGCGAGCGGCCGTCCCGTCCTCAGTCCCTCTTCAGGCGTAGCCAGATCCCGTGGACGAGCCCCCAAAAAACTGTTCTGGAAAAAAAAGAGAGAGTCAGAAACTCTTGCTGTTTTGTATGTTTCTTTATTATCAAGCTTGGCCTTGGGGGAGAGCTTGCTTGCTCCCTTGGCAACGTGGAGGAGGAGGTACACACAGCTTCGCTTCACAGCAAAACTGGGGACTCCCACCCCCCCTCACGGGCTTTTTCTCCTTGCTGGGGAGTCCGTTTCGCGTCGCTGATCAGGGGTCATCCAGCGATGGGGGACTCCTTCTAAGGTCACAGCGACTAAATGAAGCTGCGTCAGCGGACCCCCGTACGTCTTGCACTAGTCTGAAATGTGACTACAGTCCTGGATTTTACTATGGCTCCCAGCTTTTCAGAGTCTCTTGTTCTTGAGCTGTTCCCAGAATTCCAGTGTTCTTTTTATTTGCATAGTCAGACACTATCCGGTGAATGGGAGCAGAGATACAGGTAATAAGGTGAATTCTTAATTAACGAACAAGTAAATAAGGTGATAAATCAGCATTAAAACACGAATAAGGCAAATTCTTTATACAGAAATAGCATTAACAATCTTAATAGAATTACTTAACAATTAAGTAACTAAGACATAGATTACTTTAATAGAATTTATTTTAAAAAAAACAGCTTCATATAGGTCCTTGTCCTTTCTAAAATTATTTCTAGGGTCCTGACAGGATAATACTTCACATTCCTCCCTAACAAAATACCAAACTGTGTGAACCCGTGACAGTGACCTTTAGGCTTTGCAGGGCTCAGGCAGAGCGGCTGTGACAGAGTCAGGGCTGAGGTCACACTCTGTGGGCTGGGGTAGAGCCCAGCCAGAAAGGACCTGAGATGGGCTCAAATACAATGATGGGACCATGGCCAGACCCTCATGTTCTTCAATCCCACCTCACACCATTGCCAGGGGCAGAGAAAGGGACAGGTCACTTCTCAGCGTAGGTCACAGGAACCGTGGGTCACCAGGGCCCTTCCCAAAGTGGCAATGGCCCATTAACAGAAGATATCTCCCTGGAGGGAGGATGGGTCATGGAAGAGAACAAGAACACTGCCCCATTTGGTTTTAACAGCTGGCCCATTAAGAGAAGATCCCCCTCAGAGATATGAGAGATGGGTCATGGAAGAGACAAACAACTTGCCCCAGCTGGTGTTCACACATGGTAATAGAATACATTTTGTTTTGGTTACATCTTGCATTATAAGACAGGGCTTGAGGCTCCTGCCCAGGAGCTCTCAGGAATTCCTCAAGGCTACTGAGATAACAACAGGACTACAAATAAGAACCAAGAGCCTGAGAAAGTGTTTACAAGCAAAGCAAGACTTAGAGGACACACAACATGAGGATGGACGCTTGAGCAATTTGGTGTCCTGAAGGATGTGTGCCTGCCTTGTTAACAAGTGGCTCAGCCAATTGAGAGATACCTGTATTTGTGGACAGTAGTGCTAGAATCCATAACTGGAGTTTAACATAAATTATATATCCATATATATATACACACACACACACACACAAACACACACACACACACACACACACACATATATATATATATGTATATATATTACATATATATGCTTCTTCTAAAATCATATTGATTATGCTATTCAGTTGCCCAGTGTTTCCCCTGCACTGGAGAGGCTCTGCAGGACTGACAGGATGGGCTTTGGGGCTGTGAGGAGAAGCTGAGGGACCTGGGCTGCTGGACCTTCTGAAGAGGAGGCCCTGGGCTCATCCTGCAACTGCTGCAAGGGTGGTTTCAGAGAATCACAGAATCAGCCAGGTTGGAAAAGACCTTGGACATCAAGTCCAACATGTGCCATGACCCTGCCTTGTCTCCCTTGAGATTCCTTTTCTCCCAGATAAACAACTGACAGGCTGGGGACAGAGTGGCTGGACAGCAGCCAGGCAGAAAGGGACCTGTGGGGACTGACAGACAGCAGGCTGGACATGAGCCAGCAGTGTGCCCAGGTGGCCAAGAAGGCCAACGGCTCCTGGCCTGTATCAGGAATGGTGTGGCCAGCAGGAGCAGGGCAGTGATTCTTCCTCTGTGCTTGGCACTGGTTGGGCAGCACCTAAAGTTCTGTGTCCAGTTCTGGGTGCCCCAGTTTCGGAAGGACGTGGAGGAGCTGGAGCGTGTCCAGAGAAGATAAAGCTGGTGAGGGGTCAGGAGCAAAAGTCCTGTGAGGAGCGTCTGAGGGAGCTGGGATTGTTTATCCTGCAGAAGAGGAGGCTCAGGGAAGACAAGGCAGTGTCAGGGGTTACATGTTGGACTTGATGATGACCAAGGTCTTTCCAACTTGGCTGATTCTGTGATTCTCTGAAACCACCCTTGCAGCAGTTGCAGGATGAGCCCTGGGCCTCCTCTTCAGAAGGTCCAACAGCCCAGGTGCCTCAGCTTCTCCTCACAGCCCCAAAGCCCATCCTGTCAGTCCTGCACAGCCTCTGCAGCTCCTCCTCCTTGCCTAGAACAGGGAGCCCCACAGCCAGACACAGCAGCCCAGATGTGCACCCCTGGCCTGCGGTGCCTGTGGCAAGGGAGCAGCACGAGGCACTGCAGGAGCCTGCAGACAATTCCTGAAGCACTTGGAGGATGATCCTGCTCCCCAAGGGATGTTCCCATGGGGCCTGGAACTCGGGAACTGAAATGGGGAGTGGGGCCAGAGAGGAAAGGGCAATCAGGGATGAGCTGTTTGCAGAGAAGGGAACAGGGGTGGGCAATAGGAAGAAATTTCTAGCAGGAAGGGTAAAGAAAGCCAAGGTGAAGCAAAGGAAATGCTGAGGGCAGTTTGGGGTTGCTGCCAGGCAGCCCTGGCTCTGTGCAACAACATCTGCAGTGGCACAGGAAACTCACAGCTCATGAGAACAAACTTTCTGGATGACTTCAGAGGCCACCACAAACTGGAGTGGTTTCCCTGCTGTCCCTCAGCCCTTCCTGGCCCCAGGGGCTGATGGCATTTGTGCTCATTCAGGTTCATCTCCCCACACCAACACCATGGGGGTGCTAACCCCTGCTCTGGGCAGTGCAAACAGTGGCTCCTGAGCCAGTGCTGCCGTGTCTGTGCCTGCAAGGATGCGGCACCTGTGTGAGCTGGGGGAGAGGCCAGGGCTGCAGAGGGGGCATGTTGTTGGCAGGTGCATGAGGATGCTCTGGGACGCTGCCCTGGGGTGTCCAGCGCAGTGGGGATGGATCAGCCCCTGCTCTGCTGCTCCTTCCCATCTCCCCCAGGGACCTTGCAGAGCCCCAGCCATGCTGTTTGCCCCCAGCCTGCCCACGGCCACCCTGGGGCTGCTCACGGGGCTTTTCTCTGCTGAGCATTGGCCTGGGCATGTTCTGGAGAGAGCCTAGGCAAGGAGCCTGGAGCCCTGTCTTGCAATGCAAGATGTAACCAAAAAAGTGCATTCTATTACCATCAGTTAAAACCAGGAGGGCAGGTTGTTTATCTCTTCCATGACCCATTCATTCCTCATATCTGTGAGGGGGATCTTCTCTTAATGGCCCAGCTGTTAAAACCAGACGGGGCAGTGTTCTTTAGCTCTTCCATGACCCATCCTCCCTCCAGGAAGATATCATCTGTTAATGGGCCATTGAGTCTCACTGTATGACTGATAAAATTTCATCATCCCACTGTGAGATGCTCCACCCAGAGGGAGGAGCCAAGCATTCCCATCTGGATATAATCTGAGATTTAAACACCAGAAGCAGCCTGGTTTCCACTGGATTCCCAGAGGAAGACCAGACTCATCTACATCACCACTGGACCTTCAGAGGAAAACTACAGCCTTCTACAAGATCATTGCTTCAAGAAAAACACATTTGTCACTCCAGGAGGACTCCAGCCACAATTTGATTGCACTGCAAGCAGCACCCTAACTCACCGGGTGTCAGGTTGGATTCTGAGTCTTATTTTTTGGGCTTTGTTGGTGGTGGTTTTTTTAGCTACTGATCTTTTAGTTTAATTTTCCTACTGAAGAATTGATATTCCTATTGCCATATCTTTGCTTCAAAGCCCCTTTATTTCAATATTATAATTCAAAGCGAGGGTGTTTGGATTTTCCGTTTCATGGGAGGCTCCTGCCTTCCATAGCAGACCCCTTTCTTACCAGCCCAAGACAGGGGGAGCTCAGCTCAGATAACCTGAGGGGTCCCTGGGATGGGTTTTTTTGGGGTTGGGATGTTTGGAAAAGTAAGAACTCCAAAGCTGGGTGGAAAATGGCCCTTGGGGTGACATAGGGGGGTCCCAGTGGCTGCTGGTAGAGGCAGCCTGGAGGAGCAGAGCCCTGTGTCCCCCAGGGCCGTAGAGAGGGGGGACAGCTGCAATTTGCAGGACCTTCAACAGCTTGGAGAGGGGCAGGGGGGACTCCTTGGAGCCCCTGCACCCCAAAGCAGAGAATAAGGGGAGAAGGGACCCTGGGACCCCAAAACTCCCAGCAATCCTAAATAGAAAATGGAAAAGGGGGGAGCTTTTCAGATTCCTGGGATTCTCAGCAGCCTGGGGAGGGCAGGGAGACCCAAGACAGGAAACTCCAGAGAGGAATTTTCAGGGCTGCTCTTGGCTTTTGATAGGCTATTAGGGACGCCAGATGTCTGGTGACTTGTAGAGATGGACTTGAGCAGAGGGACATTCAAACTCCTCATACCCATCCCTTGTTTTTGCCCAAAACCAGGATTTCACATCCCCTAACCTTGCCTGGATGGAGGAAGAGGCTGTGAGGAAGAGGAAGATGCTCCAGGACAGCCAGGCAGGTGAGGAGGAAGTCAGTGCCCCTTTCCCCCTCTCTCCTGCTCCATCTCCCAGCCCAGCACGGCCCCCAGCTGCAGGACAACCCCACTGCCAACGCCGTCCTGCTGGGGATGCATTGGGGGAAATCTCCTTGCCCTTCCCTCTGGCACAGTGACAAATCCCATCCTGTCCTTGTCCTTCCTCCCCCAGACAAGGAGCTGAGGATGGAGACCAGAGAGGACAAATCCCCACGGCAGGACCTCATGGAAGAGGCCGTTTTGAGTGGCTCCACAGCACAGGAATCAAATCAGGAGAAAAAGCAATGGAAATCCTGCAGGAGGAAGGACTCCAAACCCATCCCAGGGTGCTCTGAGGAGGAAAGACCCACCCTGTGCCAGGAAGGTGGACAGAGCTTCAGGCAGAGCAACACCACTCTCCAGCACCAGATCATCCACACTGGGGACAAACCCTACGAGTGTCCCAAGTGTCAGAAGAGTTTTCAGACCAGCTCAGATCTCCTCCAGCTCCAGCAGATTCACACAGAGGAGAGGCCCTTCCATTGCCCCAACTGCAGGAAGGGCTTCAAGCACAGCTCCACCCTCATCACCCATCAGCGCATCCACACTGGGGAGAGGCCCTATGAGTGTCGGCAATGTGGGATGAGCTTCAGCCATAGCTGCAGCCTTAGCCGCCACCAGAGGATCCACACCAGGGAGCGGCCCTACGAGTGTGAGCAGTGTGGGAAGAGCTTCAACCAGCACTCCAACTTGATCCGCCACCAGAACATCCACGCTGAGGAAAGGCCATACAAGTGTGGGGAATGTGAGAAGGGCTTCAACCAGAGGTCCCAACTGATCATCCACCAAATGATCCACACTGGGGAGAGGCCCTACGAGTGTTCTGAGTGTGGGAAGAGGTTTCAGACCAGCTCCAATCTCCTCGTGCACCAGCAGATTCACACAGAGGAGAGGCCCTTCCGCTGTCCCGACTGCACGAAGGGCTTCAAGCGCAACTTCCACCTCATCAGGCACCGGCGCATCCACACTGGGGAGAGGCCCTACGAGTGTCCCCAGTGTGGGAAGAGCTTCTTAGACAGCTCTCACTTGACCAAACACCAACGGAGGCACTGGTAATGGAGGCCCTGCGAGTGCCCCGACTGTGGGGAAAGCTTCCTGCACTGCTCCAACTCCATCCCCCATCAGGGGATCCACATTACAAGGACAGTGGGCTGGTGGTCCTTTAGTTTGGTGGTTCATGATATTCTTTTGATTCATCTTCCTCCCTTTTAAACCAGCAAAATTGGGCTGAAAATCAAGTTCATCAAAGCCATCTCAATGCTCGCTTTTTCCTTGTGTTTGAAGAGAATCTGGGATTCTGGGTGTTACTTGGGAGGATTTGAGGGTATTTGATGTGGTTGTCTCCATTTCTTAACCCTCAAAGAGAAAAGACGGTTTGATCTGTCACCTCAAAAACACTCATTGCCACTGAAAAATACTCAATCCCTCCCAAAAATTATTTAATTCCTCACTCCCTCAGTGTGGAGTGGGGTTTGAAGGAGGTAAAGTGGGCAAAGTGGGATGCAGATCATGAGGGGTGAGGTGAGCATTGGGTGGGGCAGGATGGGTGGGATGGGGATTGGGAGGGGTGGGATAGAGGAAATAGGGCTTGGGAAGGGGGTCTTAATGTCCAGAAGGTGTGAGAGGAGTTTTGGTGGGGATTGGGAGGGTGTGGTGAAGTCTGGAATGTGACAGTCACAGGTTTGGGGTGATGAAGGGAAGTGGAACCCATTCTTGAGTGAGTTTTGGGTATTCCACGTTCTTGAAGGGATTTTGGTGCATCCCAGGTTTCTGAGGTGGTTTTGGGATGGTCACTGCCCCAGCCCCAGCCACTGCAGCCTCTGGTCCAGCCCCAAAGTGGCTGCCAAGCCTCTGGCACCCTGAAAACCCCACCTGTGAGATGGACCAGAGCAGGTGAGGCTGTGACACTGACACGTCCCATGGCCCTGGAACTCACAGCAGCTGAGATGGCGCTGGATCCAAGGCTCTGACTTGTGCATGTCTCTCTCTTCTCCTGACTTCCTCGTCTCAAAATCTGGATAACTTGAAGTTGTAGGGTTTAGAGTTTTCTGAGTCAGTGCTTTGTGAAGTGCCTTACCATAATTACAGGTTTAATAGAAGTTATAAACAATGTTAAATCCTATTCCTCTGAAAATGGTTATGTCATAGTTTATAAGTTCAGATAAATACTGTCAAGTGCTGTTCTTTTGCTAAATTGTGAAGTTGAAGGTGTAAGTTCAGGTTCGGGTATAAGTCAAGTCATGTTAAGTTGGAGCTCTGTGACGCTTTTAGGCCGTGTTCCTTTTATCCTTGCCCTCACTGTGCTCTTGTCACACACACACTGGGACAGTCCTCGGTTCATTTCTGGTTTGATTGCCTGGATTTTGTTTGGTTCTGTTGTTGCTTTCCTTCCTTGCTGTGCCTGAAGTGTCCACTCATGGACAGAGTGACCCTTGCAAGGAACTTTGTCATGCCTCACCACCTGTGCTCCTAACTGGTGATTTTTGTCAAATATGCTAATCTGCTACATTTATAATAATGTATTTGCCCTTTGTGGGGGCTGGGCGTTTTGTGTACATTTTCCATATCTGCCCCTTGGAGACCTCTAATAAAGAACAGCCTTTCTATTACCTCCTCTATAATATTATCTCCAAAGCTGTTACTTTATTTCTGGGTTCCTGAAGGCATCAACACAGACGGGCCTCGTGGCACAAGGAGAGCTCTGTGACAAAAGGACATCTTGGGGAACCAAGTGTCCACTGCAAACACAGCAGGGCCTCATGGAAGCCAGGTGCCACTTGGAGAGTGCCAGGGCACGTGGAGCTCAGTGTCCACTGTGACACAGCACAGCCCCATGGAACCCAGCAGAGCATTGTGACAACAGGGAATCTCATGGATGCAAGGCTCAACTTGGGCAAAGTGGGGCCTCCTCGGACACAAAGCCTTTTCCACGTGCCTGCCTCGCCTGGCTGTGGTGTCCTTGTTTGTCAGCAGTGGTTTATTTGCCCACCTGAAGCCCCCCTCCATCTCCTCCCCATCCCTGGATCTGGCCCTGTCAGTTCTGTACTCGCTGCTGCCTGCAGCCCTGAACCCCCTCATCTTCAGCCTGAGGAATAAGGAACTCGTGGAGTCCATGAGAGAACTGCTGGCTGGATTTCAGAAGCAAAAACCTGCCTCTTTTCTTCTGCAGAACCTTCTGAATATAACTTATTTCAATCTCAGTCTTGGTGTCCTTCTATCCCATTTCTGCATTTTTTTTAATACATTCCTACTGTTATGTTTTCCACAAACAAGTATCACTACTCACAGCATTTCTACATGAGTGTCTGCCATTATTCAGTATCTGTATGACTTTCCAAAGCTTTGTTCCCTATGGCTCTGAATAAAACAATTATCTTTTGCAGATGGGAAGGAAAGAGAATCCCACCAGAGCCAGCAGAGACAGGGACAATGGCCCTGCCTCTTTCCACATCTGCTCTTCCCAGCTCCACACTCCCATTCCCAGCCCTTCTGTGGGTGCAAGGCCGGAGTGCTCGGGCAATTTGGTCACTGTCCTGCTGTGTGTCCGTGCTGTGACCATCCTCCTCAGCAAGGGCCTCGAAAAGCAAAGGCCACATGTGTAAGCACAGAAATAACAACTGAGATCAATTCTCTACTTCCCATCAGCAGACAATGTCCAGCCAGCTCCTGGCAGGAAAGGATGGAGTACATGTACTTTGTACTTGGTATGAGAAATGTTTCAATAATAAAAGACATCCACAGCCCTCACTGCCACCCCCATCGCCCTTCTTTCCCCTCAGTTTATTGCTGACCATGATGTCACAAGGAATGGGAGCTCCCTTGGGTCAGTCCAGCCCAGCTGTCCCCTCCCTGTGCCCTCAGGAACACTTTCCCAGCCCCAGCCCAGTGGGTGGGGGGTGTCAGACATGCCCTGGGCAGAGGTCAGGGCAGGGCTGGCCATGTCAGGGCAGAGCCAGGGGGGCAGCGAGATGGGAGTGTGCAGCAGCTGTGGGACAGGGCAGGACAAGCTGTGCTGGACATGGCCGAGGGCCCTGGCAAGGCTGGCAGTGCCCAGGAGAAGCCAAGTCCTGGTGTCCTGGGGCACAGCAGCCTCTGTGCCACCAAGGGCTTTGAGGAGACACCTTGTCCTGAGGCCCTGGGGCCTCCTGGCACAGCCCCAGCAAGGCTGGGCACTGTCAGCCCCTTGTGCTGCCCTCAGCATCCCCCTCACATCCCAGTGGCCTCAAGGATCTGCTGGAAGG
>JANEHK010001578.1:0-12248 GCA_025960845.1 Tachycineta bicolor | reverse complement strand
CCAGTCCAGGGAACTTCTCTGCCCTAGCTAGCTGAAACTAACTAAAAGCAAAAAAAAATTCTCTGCTGAACACCCCGTCCAGAAAAGAATGTGTAGGAGTCAGGCAGTTTTCTCAAAAAAAAATCATGCTTCTCCTTTCTCTTAGAACCAGTCTTAAAGGCACAGAACTCAATATACAGCACAAACAGAGCAGACGATTGGGGATACAAGCATCATAAAATCACCCAAGGACACCAATCAAAAAGGGTGGCATCAAAATTTTCATCAAGTTGGGTATGGGATCTTTTTGGACGTGCAAATTTATTCTTTTGTTTCCATTCTTGTAAGGGAGTAATGTTTGGGGTGAGTGTTGTAAGTCAGCCAAAGTTGCATGGACCTCCTTGGATGCGGGAAGGGATCCCTGCCCACGCCCTGTCGCCGCAAATCAGGAACACACCCTTGGGAAGTGCCCTGGGAATAAGGAAACCAGAAGTGTCAAATGGAATTTTTGTTGTGTAGTTGCACCAGTTGACCAAATTGTAAATTTTGTTTATGGGGTTTACTTTGATTTTTGTAACTAGAGGCCGTATTTTGAAAGTAAAAATTAAAACAATAACTAGCTTTTGCTGAGACAAGCAGATCAAGCTCTTGGGACTCGGAGTTTGCTACTGGGTTTTCTTTGTGAGCGTCTGTTGTAGCTTTGGGTATGAGCTTCACCCACTGTCCCCAGGCTTCTCGGGCTGGTCCTTTCCCTGCGGTGGGCAGGACAGGCCAGTTCCCTGCAAAGGGATGCAGAGGTGATGGCTCGTTGATTCTGAATGGGATTCCTACCAGGCACAACGACAGAGGACTGCTGACGGAGTCCATGGACAGGCACAAATTGTCTTGCTGGAGGGTCTTGGCAAGTGTCACCCACACATTTTCTGGTGGTTGTCCGATCTTCCATGCTTTGATGTTGAGGAGCATGAGGAGTGTGAGGAGCATCCGCATCACTGTGACACGGTAACTGCCTCTCATCTCAGAGGGGTCCTTTGGGGTTTGCTTCTAAAAAGAAAAACTAGTTTAAACTATCAACATATTATTTAGGCACTAGGGAACTTCAGGAAAAGAAGGGGTATGGGAAACAGTATCTGGGGAAGTTTTTGAGGGGGGTAAGATCAAAGAAATTTAAACTGCTGTCCCTTCAAGGGGGTGTGTTTGGCAGGTTATTTGGATCATCCTCTGATCCTTTACTGTCTTTGTCTAGTTTGTTCTCCCCTCCCTCTTGAAAAACTGAAAAGACTGTGTTAATAAAATGCTTGTGATGATATAAATGATAAAAATAGATGGATAAAGGCAGTAAAAGAATGGTTACAGTAACAACAAAGAAATAAGGAGCTTTATAAATGTTTTCAGCAGTTATCTGTTCTGTGACTTGGTCTTCACTTTTATGTCTAAAGTTAGTTGTTAGAGGGTTTTGAGTGGTTATATCAGTCTTTTTCAGATCAGGAGTGTTGGCTGGGGGCTCACTCTTTTGGCATTGGTCTTTTAGTACTTGTATTGAGTTCTTCCATGGTGTATTAAATACCACTAAGTTACATAGTTCATACTTGTTACCTTGTTTTAATTATTATATTTGATTCCTCCTGCAACTTGCTTTTCTGCCTTTATGACCTTTACAATTTGGCTTGGGAGCAGATGGTAATTACTTTTGTCATGCTGGGCAATAGCGTATCACAGCATCTTCTGCACTGCAGCATCTGTTTCTGGGTGTTCTATTGCCCAGACCACAGTCTGGGTGGTGATGATAAAAACAATCAGCAGGAGAATATGTCTTGTCTCCATACTTTGTCTCTTTTTGTAGGACAGTGGGTTAGTGTTCTATATCAAAAAAAACCCACAACAATTTAGTAGTTTAACAAAGAGAAGAGATATTTTTAAATAAAGTTAACATAGTTTGGGTAAAAGGATTTTGTGGGAGAGGGTAAGGAATAAAGGGTAAGGAAAGAAATCACTTATTTTCTTAGTTTTTGTTACATCCGGTAGGCCTTGCTTGTCTTGGCTGTTGTCTGGTCACAGGACACTGAGCTGTCTTTTGTGGGACCAGCCATCTTCTCCTTCTCTTCCAGGCTGCTGTCTGCTGCACCTTTGGTGACTCTGTATTTTGCTCAGAATTGGCTTTATTAGTATCTATGGGTCCTAGGTAAGGTTTGATGTTCTTTGCGGGAAGCCACCTAGGGCCTGTAGGCATGGATATGCATGCGTACCCTCTACCCCAGGTAATCAACCGAAGAGGGCCTGATATTTGATGTGTTTCTGGGTCCTTGATCAACACAGGCAGCTTCTCTTCAAGCTTAGCTCGGGCTGAATTCGAGAAGTGCCTGATGATGGGGGCATTAGGCTCAGTGCTTGAACACTTTAGAAAGTTAATTATATCAAGTGCCTTGCAGAGCCTCTCAGCGGGAGGAAGTGTCTCTGTACCTCCCCGCTGTTGGTGAAGGACTCTCTTAAGAGTCTGATGTGTTCTCTCAACGACTGATTGGCCTGTGGGAGAGTACAGTATCCATTTGTTATGTTTGATGCCCCAATCTTGGAAGAATGCCTTTAGCTGTTTTGAGGAGTAGGCGAGCCATTGTCTGTTTTAATTTTATGGGGAATTCCCAGAGTTGCAAAGGCCAATAAGAAATGTCTTTTAACAAGGCAGATGCTTTCACCCACATGTGCTGAGGCAAAAACTGCGCCTGAGAACGTATCTACTGACATGTGAATATACTTCTGCCTACCAAAAAATGGAACATCCGTTTAACATCCGTCTGCCACAGTTCATTACTATTGAGCCCTCCTGGGTTGATGCCTTTGTCTAAAAAGGGCACCTGGTATGGTTGGCAGACACGGACACGTCAGATATGATTGCGAACATGATCCTACCACAGCTTTGGTGTGTTCTCTGGTGAGGTGAAACATCCTCACTAGTGCTGGGACAATCTGATGATAAAATTGATGGGAGAGCTTGGCTTGTTGGAACGTGTCTGGGAGGGCTGGTGTTTGTGCCGCCATTGCCAGTGCGTCTGCTCTCTTGTTGCCGTCCACGATAGCACGGGGAAGGTCAGTGTGTGACCTCACATGCATGACATGATATGGTTGCTTTCTGTGGGAGATAAGATAAATCAGTTTAGAAAGCAAATTATAAAGGTTACTATTTGACACCTCCTTTAAAAAGGCATGTTCAGCCCTCATAGCTATACCAGCTGCATATGCTGAATCTGTGATTAGGTTAAACGGTTGGTCTTTGAACTTCTCTAATGCCCTGACGACGGCTGCCCTCTCAGCAATTTGTGGAGATCCTTCCACTACTCGGACGTCAGACTCCCACTTCTGTGTCCTAGTGTCTTTCCAAGTCATGACTGACTTATGAGAAGACCCTTAGCCATCTGTAAAGACTGTCACAGCTTCGAGAGGAGTTTTACCTTGAATGAATTTGGGAACCAAAGGAAGTTCTGCTTTAAATAATTTGTGGCCAGGATATGGATGGAAATTTTTCCTGGATAGATCTCTAGGGCGAACTGAAGGTTGTCATTATTTTGGAGCAGAAACTCTAGCTCCTCGGTAGTTGCCAATGGCATGTAGATGCATGCAAAGTCACACCCCACAAGAGAGCGGAAGTGAGCCCTGCCCTTACAGATGACTGCTGCAATGGTTTCTCGCGGTGTGGTTACTGTTTTAGTTGGTTGTGCTTGAAGGAAAACCTATTTGAGGATGAGCAACTGGTCTTTTAAGTCTGGGTCCCATTGAAAAATCAGTCCACTCCAATGTGGGACTCAACACTGCAAGCAGAAACGGCAAAGATGGATCATACCTGTGAGCCTGTTAGGCTGACAGAACCTCTTGGATGCAGGTAATTGCCCTTCTTGCCTCAGGGGTCAAGCTCCCAGGAGAACTGAGTTTGCAGCTCCCTCAAAGAAGGTTAAAAAGCAGAGCGAGGTCTTCTGGGGAAATTCCAAGAAGGGGTCGAACCCAATTAATGGAACCACAGAGCTGTTGCAGTTCGTGGAGCGTATTGGGATTTTTTTTTATGACAATCAGCTGAAGCACGATTGTTTGTTCCTTGACTGTAGCAGGATTTTTGGAGACAGACACAGAGAGGCCTTACAGTGCTTGGAAAGTTCTGTTGTTTTAACACTGCCAAGGACGTTGAGCCTGAGAACCAGGATGAAGAGCCTGGGAACAAGCTGATGGCCTCTCAACAAAGTGTAAACAGGTAACTGCAAAGGAATGCTTATGCAGGTAACACTAGCCAATAGTATAGCTGCCTGGAGCTCTTGGACACGAGGAGATAGACAATGACGTAGTAAAATGCAGCATGAACAGCTTATGCACTAGAATGATGTATGTATAAAAGAACCCTGTGTACCCTCAATAAAATGAGTAATCAGCACTACTTCTGTGAAGAAGGTGTTTGACTCTGGCTGTTTTCTGTGGTTTTTTTTCAAAATCACCTTTAATTGGCACTGAACATCAGACTTTGGGGTGACAACCTGGAGGAGAAAATTAGCGGTGGGACACTGAGCGGTTGGACACTGATCTCACCGACAGATGCAGCTGCATTGAGGTGAGACCCTCCAGAAAACAGCAGTCAGATGCTGATCTGCCGAGAGATGCATCAGCATTGAGGTAGGAGCTCGCCGTCCTTGCAAATAGATTGTGAGGCTGAGCTGGTAAGGGGAGCAGGGGGCAGTTTCTTGAAAAAAGGTGGAAGGTGCTGAGTACTCCCTTCCCTGCCCCATTGATGATGGCAAGCATGGAATGCGAATTTGCTGCCGCACTGAGGTTGCTTATTATTATACTCTGAGAGAGGAAAAACAGTAGCAGAAAAAGTACTGCAAAAGCTGATTAATTGGGCACAGGGAAATGGAAATTTTACAACCCCCCGATGCTGTGAAGTTGGGGAGGTGCCGCGGGGCCCCTGCCGTGCCCTCCTGCCGCCTCTGGCGCCCCGGCACCGTCGCTGGCCGATGCCCGGCTCGTTGCTCCTGGCCACAGACCGTCCCCGTCACCCGAGCGCCACTGCCGCCTGCCCCACAGCAAGTCAGGATGAGGAGGAAGAGGCCCCCGAGGGTCTGCACGGCCCCGGCGCCACCACTCCTGCACTGCTGCCACTCCCACAACTCATGTGCCATGTGCCCCCTCTTTCCCGGCTGTGCCCCAAGAGACACCGGTCGACCAAGAGAGGGGAACCCGTGACCCCTGCTGCTGACCACATTCCCCAGACCCTGCCAGACGAATTAGAGGAGGACCTCGATGATGGAGCAGAACCCCCGGCAGAACCCACGACTGGTTTAAAAGAACTGACTGATCAAATTCAGGCAGTGATGCAGCCCCTGAAGGAGCGAGCGCAAGCAGCAACCAAGCTGCTACTCGAAAAAGCCCAAGAACTATCTACAATAAATGCTAAAAATCAGGAGGAGCCAACATCTTTCAGCGCCCAGTTAATTTCAATGCAACAATTGCTAGAACAAACTGCAGAAAGCAGTTCCCAGGCAACACCTTTGCCTGCCCCTCCCCGTGACTCAATGGTCTGGAATTATACGTGATGTTATCCTAGAAAGACAGTGGGAATCCGCAGGACGCATGGCATGTCTTGTAGCGTGTCCTGTCATGTTCAGAGATGGCAATCCTGTGTGTGAGCAGCATGAATGGAAATTTTGCAACAGGCCAAAAAAAAAAAAGTGTGTGTATATATATATATATATATATATATATATATATATATACATACATACACACACACACACATGCACACACAATAAAGGAGCACGGCTTGTAATCTGAAAATGCTTGAACAATGTCAGATTGGATTCATACTGCAGATATCAGTTCTCCAGCCTGGATGGCCCCCAGTCTGATCACCATCATCAGACTGTTAATAAATATATTTACATCTCTGTTATTAGTATGTTACTGCCCAACAGATACAGGGCAGGCGCCTTCCTGGACATTCATTGCTTGTGCTTGTGGTCTTTCCACCTCCCAGTCCCTAGATGCTACAGATGGAAAACAAGCAAGAAGGACAAATAGCAGCACTTCATTAGGAGATCTTTTCATCATGGCTGTGATTCATTGTCCACAGTCTTTCTGGTTTTAGGCACTTGTATTGTTGTGCAGCTGGACACCAACCCTGACTGGATGTTCTTCTGTTGTTTTGCTGTGACATTCATATTTTAATGTGCACACTGACAGACGTATGTCTCAAGAACGCTGCACTTTGGTATGATAGATGTGACTAAAGTACAAATCTTCATAATAATCATGCATTTACTGGCAGTGATTGGAGGACCACCTCTTTAGCAATCTCTAATTCCAAGATTGAACATTCAGGTAAAAATATCCCCAGCTCCTTGTACTGTGGCAGGAACCATATTCTCCTGTGCAAATTTGAGCTGGCAAAAATAGATCCAGTTTAGCAGGAGCAAGTGTCCTCTCACCTTTTCTCCATATTGGCTCCGTGATTGTCTCAGCTGCAATGATCTATGAGAAATCTGCTGTGCAGCTCTTTGAGAGGCATCTCTGCCTCTCCACCCTGACTTTTGGCTTAGTGTCTGCCAAGATCACAAATAAACTGGTGGTTGCCCACATGGCCAAGAGTGAAATGTACTTGTATAGCACAGCATTCATAGGCCCAGCATTGCTGTTCCTTGACCAATCATTTTAACAGCTTTATTTATAAGCATATTTTCCTCTGGATTGCCCTGATCCTCTCCCTGTCTGACCTGCTCCGATACTGTGTCAGTGAGTCCAGCCAGAATTGCTGCCCACCTGCACATCCACGTGTTCCGCATCAAGGGCTGCCCCATGCCCTCGAACCATCACTAGGGATGGGAGCTGCTAGAAGGGAATGGAAAACGAGTTTCTACAGGAATGGATGAGGACTTGTAAGAGACAAAAGCTCAAAGCAGATGAGAACAAAGTAATAATAATAATAATAGTAGTAATAATAGTAGTAGTAGTAATAATAATAATAATAATAATAAGTTGTAAAAATCAATGTTGTATTATTTTTCTTCTTTGTTATCAGTAACACTTCTTAACTAGTATCCTGCCTGAGAGAGTGAGTTCCAAGTTCACCCTAGTCAACTCTCCATGTAGTCAACTCTGTTGGTTCCAAGCTTGGAAAAGCATGCAGGAAACAATTGCTCTATCTTTGTAATTACTTTGATTACTAATTTCTCTCTATATAGTGAACGGATCCCCACCAACTGGAGTTTCCAATGTAGTATAATTACAGCTGCAATCTGACTTGCTTTTAATTTTAACATTTCATCATCTCTTAGTGAAATACTTGTTTAGTGTCCACTTGGAATTTATTTATTAAAGCCTTAAGCTGGTGAAAACCCAAAGATACCTTACTAAGTTGTGTGGCTGCAGCAGCTGCCAAGTAAGAGCCAAGTTGGGGTGGTTTTCACTTGTGCATTGCTGACAAAGTGGTTTCATGCTGAACAGGGTCACAGTAAGCCTTCTGCACGCAGTGAACATCACAAGCCCTCTGAAGATAAAGAGCCAGATGGTCAGCTCCCGAGAAGATGAGGAACACTTCTGGCCAGAGCAGCTGATCTCAAATTCATCCCAGACTGACAGATCTCCAAGGGCCCTGGCATCTGTCACTCTGAAAACTGCTGGTCAGCGATCAGGAGACCTCTGAGGCGAATTTGACAACAGCTGCACCCAAGCCTTTGAGCTTTGCATCTGGACCACAATGGGAACTGAGTAAATGGACTTGGCCAGCAAGGAAGGAAAAGAAGGAAGAAGGATCATCAAGTCCTTGCTGAGACAGGTGGTGGTTGAGGCCGCTGGTGAACAACACCCTCCTGACCCAGACTGGGTTGTAGCGTGCATTATTGGTCACCAAGGCCCCTTGGGATCATTGGAACTTTCCCAGGACTTGCATGAGTGGCAAGAAAAAGAGTGTCCTCAGTGTCAGGGAGTAATAGTTATAGAAGTGAGCTGCAGAGTTTGTGGTGCACAATTTGGGAGAGAGACACCAAAGCTTTGGCGTGAGGGTGGTTTGTGTGACCATTGCTATAGTGGTACCCTTGGTGCCTTTTCTCAAGCAGCACAGGTAGTGTTGGGAATACCTAACCCTGTTCCTGGAGATTTTGGTGGAGTGGCAGATTGGCGATTTGCGCAGACAGTGTGAGCCATTAAAAAAGGGATATGGCAAACCCGCATGGTAAAACGCTCTCATGTGTTGCGTGCCTTCTGCTCATGGTGTCAACAAGTGTTGCAGGATCCCCTCAATTAGCTCATTGTATAGACGTGGGAGATCCCAAATTCTGGTCCCAGGCTAGGACAGTGTTAACATCCATGTTTATACCAGGAGCAACAGCCACCAGAGCAATGACCACATTGAAGCAGATAGCATGCTGGACAAAATCAGAATTGAATGTGACTAGTCAAATTTTAGAAGAGCTATCAGCGGATGTTACCAGTGTTAATCATGCTGTTTTGCAAAACCGCACTGCAACTGATTTTTGCTTTTAGTGCATAACCGTGGGTGTGAAGAGTTTGAAGGAATGTGCTGCATGAACCTGTCTCACCATTCTGGATCGATTCGCAAAAAGATTGCAATTAATGAAGAACAAATTACATGATTTAAAAGAAAGCAATGGTGCATTTAGAGATTAGTTAAGTAGCCTTGGGATTACAGGATAGTAGAAGTTTGGTTTTAAACAAGTGTTTGTTATATTATTACTTGTATTAATAGGATTATTAGTACTAAGTTGTGTAATGTCTTGTATTAAGAATATGTTGTGTAAGACAATGACTAATGCTTAGTTTGTGCAAAAGAAAAAGCAGGAATTGTAGAAGGATTTCTGGAGATAGAAACAGAGAGGCCTTGCAGTGTTGGGAAAATGCTCTTTGCCTTAGCACTCCAAGATCAAAGAGTGTGGGAACGAGCCGTTGGCCCCTGAACAAAGTTGTAAACAGGTAACTGCAAAGGAATGCTTATGCAGGTAACATTAGCCAATAGTATAGCCTCTTAGGGCTCGTAGGAGGTAGCCAATAACAAGTAGCAAAATGCCCCGTGAACAGCTTATGCACAAGAATTATATGTATAGAAGAGCCCTGTGTACCCTCAATAAACGAGCATTCACCATTACTTCTGTGAAGAGCGTGACTGACTCTGGCTGCTCCCCGAGACATCACCTTTACAGGAGTGGTTTGGAATATTCCCAAAACTTCAGGAAATTCAATCTGATAGTGGATCCCATTTCACTGCTCGAGTTGTACAGGAGTGGGTAAAAAGTGAAGGAATTAAATGGATTTTTCACATCCCTTACTACCCTCAAGCTAACGGGATCCTAGAAAGGACCAATGGTCTCTTGAAACAACTTCTGAAACCACAGGAGGGAAATTGGGATGTCCGGTTATGGGAAGCAGTTAAAGGAGTGAATGGTAGATGGGGACTAAACGGGTGTCCCAAAATCACTGCTTTCTGCCCAACAGCTCCAAACATGATTCCTTCACTACAGGGACCTGATGATCCCAAGGATCCTGCACATTACCCTGGACAACCGGTTCTGGTGGATCTTCCTACTGTAGGGGAAGTACCCCTAGTACTAAAATCCCTGCTGAATAAATATGCATGGGTAGCCTCTGATGCCCTAGGGAAAGAGCATTGGATAAATCCACCTTGGATAATTCCATCATTCTAACCATTGTCTCTGCCTCCTAGTGGCAGGATTTTTCTGTTGTTTACTTTTACAGAAGAACCCCGAGGGACATGAGAATCATCTGAACCATGATAAAACTGGTGATATTTTTCTGGATCCTACCACAATACCACAGCCAGGATTCTTCGGAGTGGCCGTGGTCTGAAGCTATCATCAAGCACACAAATGTTTTAGGATCTTATCCCAAAGATCACCATCTGAACCAAGCAACTGTAGTGTAGCATGGCTCTGAGGCATACCATCTAAATGAGTGGGGATGGGATCGGAAGGAGTGGATCAAAACCCAAAGTGGAACAGTGGGTGAAGTAAATCTGATAGCATGCAGAAAAGTGGAAGGATCTCTCCATGAGAAAGCCTCCTCCACTACAATTGCTGGAAATTTTTTAGAAGCAGGTGGAAAAAATTATTTGTATATCCCTACAGCAGAACTGTACCCTACAGAAAAGTGGAATTGTACTAAACAAATTCCCCTTACCCTGTGCATCAAGATTATGTGGGTAATTACACTTCAGGCCCCAGAACCAAGAATATTGCAATTCCAAGGGATTGTAATAATGAACCAACTGATTGTTGGTAAAGTTTTGGTTTTGTCAAACCAACTTATGTGACATGCTGTTGGCTAAATAACTTGACGGATCCGTTGGGTTTTAGAGGTCTAGTTTACAAATTTAAGATAAACCCTTTAACAAAGCCCACACTGAGTACTGTAGTCACCCCCAACAGGTGAAAGAGACTGAAAACCCCTTTTTTCAATATGATACAGAATGGCCCTGGTCCCAAGCTTTTGTTCATTTTACTGCCTCCATGGGAAATGTGAAAGACTTAAACCTCTCAGCTGTTGTTATGCATTAAAATCAGGTATATACTAGGCAGGAATGGGAAAAACAAAAAACTTGGCAGCTTCAAGGGACAGTGGGAGATAGAATTAGTATAGGGTGTCGAATGATTAATGGAACCACCTACAGTAAGGCAACCTCCATCAGTGTTCTGACAAACCAAATATATAAGCACAAAGAGGTCCGCACGCACCCAAGCATGCAGGATTGTTGGCGCAATTTCACACTAGCACAAACTGTAGAAGTAGTTTGTCTTTGGGCCAAAAATACTCAAGGGCTTTCTTTTAAATTTAAAATCAATATTATAGCCCAATTTACTACAGCTCATATTACCAACACTCCAACCCAACCACGGGTTATGCTTAGCCCGAGAATTTCTGAAATTGGACCATATATAATTAGGAAGACAGGACAACAACAAATACTGTTCAATCCAGCATAGTCTCTTAAGCAAGCCAAATTGCTGATGCAAAATAATGTCTCATAAAATTAGCTAGCTTGTTCACCTTTCTTGCAGACTTCCTTGGAAGGCTGGACAGTCTGGTTGCGAAAGTGGAACTCTTTTAAAAAGCGGACGCTTAGAGACTGTCTCCTAGGTTACAATGTAAGGTGTGCCCAAAGTATGTATTCTATCACCATCTACATGAAATGTTGAAACTAAATTGTGCAGTGTTTCCCTTGCCCCCTGCCTCCAGGCTATCTTCTGTTAATGGGCCATCAATGCCCTGCTGCATGACTCATAGATAACTGCCTCCAGGAGCTATCTCTGTTTAATGGGCAATCAAGGACCCATTGCAAGACTGATAAAATGATATCAGCCCATTTTGAGATGCTCTGCCCAGGAGGAGGAGCCAAGCATTCCCACCTGGATAGAATCTAGGATTTGGGACAGCACAGGCAGCCTTACCCACTGGATTCCCAGAGGACAAGAGCTACCAGACCTTTCTGTGGGATCACTGCTTCAACCAGACCACTTTATCTGGATTGCTACCACCATGGTTTCAGGTTGTATTCTGAATCTGTCAGTGATCTTTTGTACCATTGCATGTGTTTTATTTTATTTTTTTTTACTTTTTTTTTCTCTCCTATTAACTTGGGTTTTTTCTGACTTGGAGTCTCTTGCTGGTTTTGCCTTCAAGCCAGCACAGAGACATAACTGGTGTTATGGGAACAGGATTGGGAAGTCTAAATAGTATTGATTCAGAATGTCCTCCCCACAATGGAGGACTGAATAAATTGGCTGCCACCACTAGAGACGACTAAATTACTACAACCACTGCAGTCATCCTTCTTGGCTTTGGGAACACATCAGTGGTTGTTATCAAACATATTACCAAATTGGGAAAAGGTAAGTGTGAATGACCATAAATTGGTAATTGATGCACTCAGTGCTACACAAAACAATGTTTCTTTGGCCCTCAGCTGTACCCAGGCTCAACTGTGGATGCAGTCAGTTGCTGCCTCTATTATAAGATAAGGTGAAGAAGGCATTTTTCCTACTGAAATTTGGAAAATAATTTGGAACAATGCCACTGATTTTGAAAAAGAATTCCAATCCTGGTGGAACTTAGTGAATTTTACTTACAACCCCATTACAAACACAGCCACAGCTTTTGTGTTAACCTCAGGTCATTTGATATTCCCTATCATTGCATTAGGATTGAATCATGATGGAGCTGTTCTCTACCCTTCCGAGCATAGGGAATGGGCCCGTCAGATTGGTGAG
>JANEHK010001577.1:0-10129 GCA_025960845.1 Tachycineta bicolor | reverse complement strand
GCAACCCCTGTGTTCCCCTCTCTATGACAACACAGTGGTGGCAGCCCCATTGTTCCCTTCTTTATGACATCACAGTCCTGGAATCCCTGTGTTCCCCTGTCTATGACCACACAGTGATGGCAGCCACACTGTTCCCTTCTCTAGGACATCACAGTAGTGGTAGCACCAGCGTTCCCCTGACTTTGACATCACAGTGTTGGAAATTGGGCCTTCCTCTGTCTATGACAACACAGTAGTGGTAGCACCAGCATTCCCTTAAATTTGACATCACAGTGGTGGAATCCATGTGTTTCCCTCTCTATGACATCACAGTGGTGGAGTCCCTGTGTTCTCCTGTCCATGACAACACAGTGATGCCAGTCACACTGTTCCCTTTTCTATGACAACACAGCAGTGGTAGCACCAGCGTTCCCCTGACTTTGACATCACAGTGATGGAATCCCTGTGTTCCTCTGTCAATGACATCACAGTGGTGGCAACCCCCGTCTTCCCCTCTCTTTGAGAACACAGTGGTGGCAGTCCCAATGTTCCCTTCTTTATGACATCACAGTGGTGGAATCCCATCCAGGTTTTCCCTCTGACCAAGGCAACTTTCAGTGACATCCGGTCTGGGTTTTCCTGCATGCTGGGCAGCTCCATTCCAGATTCCTGAGTAAATCGGGTCCAGATTTTTTGGCATGCTATGCAACTCTCATCCAACACCTTGATGTTTTTCTGGGTATTTCATTTCGGCATTCCCTAGGGACTTAATGAAAAGGGCCTGTAATTACAAGGAAATAAGATTCAAAGTAATGTGGCTACGCAATGAGAGGGAAGAGAAATCTGAAATGTTATATTTCACTAACAGTATTTAATTAATGGTTCAAGGGATTGATCATCCTGATACACTGTTCAGAGTGAAAAATTAATAATGAAATACCAGTATTTAAAAACTGTGTTCAAAACTAGTTGCCTTGCTTTTCTGATTTTTTTTTTTTTTTTTTAACCCTCGCAGTAAGATGAACTATTCCTCCGAAATGCGCCTGGTGAAAGCTCTTTGTGCCAGGAGAGGAGCTGGGAAAACACAAAATCAGACTGCCCCAGGGGAAGTTCCCATGAACATTAAGGAAAGGGAAGTGTGTTTGCTTTTGCTGGCCAGATAATTACAAGCTGGGGATTTATCCATTCGTCCTCCAGCAGACTCCTATTTCCCATGTTTTTCCTGATGCATTGGGATGAAGCTATAGAGGTGTAGCAACTGCTGCTCTGCTGACTGTGAAAAATTGCTGTGGGACGTGGCTGAAACAAAAAGCTGTTTCTGCTCCCCCAGAACAAGTCCCATGGAGCTCACAGGGCAAAGCCAGATTGCCTCTCCTGGTTTACATCTATAGGTTTGAGGGTATTGGCAGAGTTTTCAAACATCCCTGGGTGATTCAGTGTATTAACCTGCTGAAAGCCAGCAGAGCCAAAGGGCAAAGGTTGCTTGGGCACTCCTGAAAATGTTATGCCGTAACATTATTCTCAAAGATCAGAACCCCAAATTGGTTACACCAGCTTAAATCAAATTACCACTACATGCCAATCTTCTCTCAAATCACTTTTGCTCCAGGGCATCATCTGTTTTGGTCAGAAAAAAATCTTTCTTATTTCTCATGCTGGAAATTGTACAGTAAGGGTCAAAATCTGGTCGGGCTCACCGGTGTCATGGTTTCAGCTGAGTTGATTAGGATGTGAATTAATCTTGCTAGCAGCAAAATTGAATCTAACTTATTTGGAAGCATCTGGCACTGACAAGGATGCTGGACCCTCAGTCTGTTTTGACGTAGGAAAAAACATCTCCTGTATTTCAGAGATGAAATTCTCATACTTTGGATGCGAGCCCATGGTCAGTGGCCATCTCTTTGTGAGATTGCTGCTCAAGGCAAAGCTGCCTTAGTTCAAAAACTGTTTTGAACTAAACTCAGGGAAAATAATTCAGAGTTCAAGGTTTCTTAGAATCACAGGATGTTTGGGGTTGGAGGGGACCTTAAAGGTCACTTCATTCCAACTCTTACTGCCTTCCCCTAGACCAGGTTGCTCAAAGCCTAGAAAAACAGAAGGGAAGGAAATCCTTCCCAGATGTCGTTGCACAGAAGGCATGGGTAGGACTGGAGCTTCACCCCATGTCCAGCCACCATTTCTATACATTAAGTCCCTGTACATGCTTCTCCTCCAGCCAAAGCTCCACTGGAGGGGAGGGAGCTGTGCATTATTCAGCACAGAACCCTCATCTTCATTTCTTCAAGCATATGCAGTTAGGGAGGGAGAAAAAGAGGGAAAGAAATTTTTATATGTATAAAAAATATAAATACTTTTATATTGCATAAAATATAAATAGTATAAAATACAATGCATTTTATATAATTTATTAGATATAGATGCATAATATTTTATATTTAAAATAAACATATTAATGTATAAATACTTATATATAGCATATAGTAGCTGTCTTTGCAACTGTTGCAGTAATTTTGGTTTAACCACAGGGGATTCCTATTACAAATTATATTCCTTATAGGAAAGAGGGGTTTGACTCTTCTTTTCATTACATTGGCTGGTACCACTGCACAGCTATTCCTCCTGTATAGATGTGTGCTCTTACCAAACTAATGTCTTTGCACCGGAATTAATTAAGGATTTCTTTCTGTTTCCACGGGAAGTTAATAAAAAATACTTCCTCCTTTTTTCACGAGTTTTACACCTGAAAGTGCTGAATAAGAATCTGCTATGATCAGAATAGTTTATAGCAGCAAGGTAGAAATGTCCTATATAAATTTAGTTATAACAACTGCCTCGCGTATCTGCAGAGCTTTAGAAGGGTTCAGCTGATGTATTATTTAGTAATGACACGATGAAAAAACTTACAGATCATGAATAATGCTGAATGCTCAGGCTGTACCAGCTTGCTGAATTCACAAACTCCTACGAGTCAAGCCCAAACCACTGAGGTAAAGGAATTCCTTTTATTCATCTGGCCAGATCAAGTTCTCAGACCAAAGTTACCCTTATTTTAATTCCAACATTCTACAAACACAGTCTCCATACCTAAAATCACAACTAAGCTCTTGTCAAGGGTTTCTACTCCTTCTTGCCAAACTGCTCCTGTCCTTTGTCTGTCCTCAGTCTATTTCAAAAGCATTCACACCTCAGCTCTTAGAGGCTAATCAACTCTTCAACGTCAGCATGTGCTGCACTTAAAACACTTAACACAAGATGGATGTTGCCTCAAAAATACAGTTACAGTGAATAACCAAAACACACACACCACAGTCACAGCAGGGAGGGGGCTTTACGGGTTTTCATACACCTCACTTGTGTAGTTTTTCTCCGGCCGTTTCAGTCTCCTGAAAACGGAACCGCGCGTCCAAACTCCTCAATCGCTTCGTGCTGGTAGCACGTCTCAACAAACTGTCTCACAATCTTTCTCACAGTCAGGACGCATTCACACAGTGTAACAACCGCAAATCAGGATTTGCCCTTACAATTGCTAGTCCCGGATTCTAGCAAACTGAGCCCTCTATGGCACAGAAAATGGCAAAATCCCCTTCTGCCAGCAACAACAATCCGAGCTCTCCACGGCCCGGTACAACAGCTTAACAGCTTTCTCTGCTGGCAACCAAGTACAACTGCCCAGATACCACTCAAGCCTGCAAGCACACTACAGAGGCACGAGTTGTGCGTGGGCCGTCTCCCACGACTTACCAACAGCCTTTCCTGACCATGCCTACGCCTTACAGGTCAAATCACTTACAACACAAACTCTTACAAAACACAACACACATGGTGCACCAATTATTCTTCCTCAGCCTAGACACGCAAACCCACAAAACACAAATCTGTGCACACTACACACACACCTGGTGCGCACGGAGCCGCAATCAGGATTTTCTGTGACCCACGACGGGACCCTTTGCATCCTAAAACTCAGGGTAGCCGCTTGAATGATGGATGACCAAGGTACCTTCTTCTGGGAGAATGTGGGGGAAAATCCATGGGGAATTCTGGGGGGCAGTGGGGAAAATCTGCATGGAATTCCATAGGGGGATGTGGGGAAAATCCATGGGGAATTCTGGGCAATTTTGGAGAGGTTTTGGGGATTTGGGGGGATTTTTTTGGAGGTTTTTTAGGTGATTTTTTGGGGAATATTTTGGGAGATTTTTCTGGGAATTTCTTGGCAATTTTTAGTGGTTTTGGGGGATTTTTTGTGGAGATTTTTTGGGAACTTTTTGGGGAAATTTTTAGTGGTTTTTGGAATTTTTTTTTTTTTTTTGCAATTTTTGAGGATTTTTCTGGCAGTTTTGGGGTGAATTTTTTTGTGGTTGTTTTAAGATACTTTTGTGGGGTTTAAAGGGGCAATTTTTGGTGGTTTTTGGGGGGGTTTTTCAGTGATTTTTTTTTTATTTTTTGGGGGAGTTTCTTTGGGATATTTCGGGGAATTTGGGGGGAAATTTTTGGTCTGGGGCCATCCTCTCCGTGCCTCAGTTTCCTTCCCAGGAATCGGGGTGGCTCCCTTGGAAATCCCAGGAATTTTGGGAATTTTCTCACCGGGAAATCCTCCCCGTGCCTCAGTTTCCCTCCAAAATCACAGTAGAGACCCCTTGCCCCCTCAGAATTCCAGGAATTTTGGGGAATTCTGTAATAAAAACCACTCTGTGCCTCAGTTTCCCCTTGGAAGGTACCAAAAAAACCAAAAAAACAACAAAAAAAACCCCAGCGGGAATTCTGGGAATTTCGTCTCTCTGGAACAATGCCGTGCCTCGCTTTCCCTTCCCCCGGGACAGGTACGATCCCTCCTTTCCCATTTTCACTTAAATGCCGGTGGGAATTCTGCGGGAATTCGGGGAATACTCGCCTCACTTCGCTCCATATAGAAACGTGTAGCTGTGCGTATCAATAAACGCGCGCTGATTGGCTCGCCCCGGCTGCCAATCACGTGTGCCAGCATTTGATTGGTTCATCCACCTGTCGGTTAAAGCGGTGAAATGTGGTTGGCTGAGGGGTGGAGCGAGCGCAGGGTGGGAAGAGCCGCACCTGCAGCTCCGCCTTCTGGGCCTTGGTGCGGGAGAAAGCGCGGGGCGGGTGCGAGGGGAGCGAGCGCTTCCGCCTCCTCCCGGCCGTTTTCGATGCGCCAGTGTCGCGACTGAGGCCGGCGATCGGGCGGCGCGACACGGCCGTGAGGAGAGCGGTGCCGGCCGAGGTGCTCCCGGCGCTCACCCTGTGGCGCCCGGGAGCTGTCACCGAGTACCGGGCGCTGGAAGCCACCTTCGGAGTGTCCCGCAGCTCGGTGTGTAAAATCCTGCGCGACGTCTGCGGGGCCGTGGTGGCGATCCTGGGCCGGGATGGGGAGGAGCAGGAGGAGGAGGAGCAGGAGGAGGGGGAGGAAGGGCCAAGGCTGCACCTGCCCAGGGACCCCGAGCGGAGCCGCAGCCTGGGCGGGGATTGGAGGCAGATGTTGGCGGGGAGCTGTGGCGTTCCAGAGGCTCCCGGGAGAAACGGCAGGATTGGGGGGAGAAGTCCCGAATATCCACGGATTCCGGGCAAAAATCGGGACTTTGTGGGGAGAATTCCCAAATATCAACAGATTCCAGGCGGAAATCGGGACTGTGGGGAGAGAATTCCCAAATCCTGGAGGATTCCGGGCAAAATTTGCCACTTCCTGGGGAGAAATCCCAAATATCAATGGATTCCAGGCAAAATTCACAACTTTTGGGGTCGGGATCTGAAATTCCGGTGGACTCGAGCCTGAAATCCCAACTTTTGGGGGCAAAATCCCAAATCCTGGAGGATTCCAGCCAAAACTCGCAGCTCTTGGGACCGGGATCCCAAATCCCAGCAGGAAGCTCCAGGAGGAGCGGCAGGAGGAGGAAAATCCCGGTGTGAAACACCCGGAAAAACCCAAAATTGTGAAATTCCGGCCAGGAGACCCCCAGGAAGGAGGAGGAAAACTCGAGAATTCCGCCCAAGAGGTCCTGGGAGGCCGGGATCGTGTGGGAGGACTTCGGGGAGTCCCGAGCTGTGCTGGAAAATTCCGGAAATCCATCAGAAAATTCCGGAAACTCCCGGATCCCCTTGGGAAATCCCCAAATCCCATTGGAAAATCCCCAAATTCCATCGGAAAACTCTGGAAACCCCCAAGTCCCAGGGGAAATCCCCCTCAGAGCCGGCCTCAGTCCCGGATTTCCCGGATTGCCCGGGATTGCTGGATCCCCCGGATTCCCCGTTCCCGCTGCCGCAGCTGGCCGGGTCCTGGCCCGGCTGCGGATCCCGATCCGGGCGCCCCCTGCCGGGCGCGGCTGTCACGACGATCGCGACAATCGGGGCGCGGCAGCACGCACTGATGCTCCAGGCCACGGCGGATGCGCGGCTGCCTCTGGAACGTGGAATTCCAGCGGCTGGGAACGGTGCCGAGGCACTCAGCACTCTTCTGACGCCTCCAGCTCCGGCGGGGACGGGAACGCGCCAGGAATTCCAGGAATTCTGACGGAAATTCTGGGAGTTTGGGTGGAAAATCGGCAAATTCAGGGAGTTTTGCTGGAGAATTGGGGAATTTTGTTGGAAATTCGGGACATTTGGCTGGAAATCTGGGGGATTCTGGAAATTCGGAGAATTCCCCTGGAAATTTGGGAAATTTTGCTGAAAATTTAGAAAATTTAGAAAATTCCACCGAAAACTTGGGGAATCTTACCGGAAATTCAGAGAGTTCCACCGGAAACTCGGGAAATTCCACTGGAAACTTGGGGGATTTTACCGGAAACTTGAGGAATTCCACCGGAAACTTGGGGAATTCCACTGGAAACTCGGGGAATCTTACTGGAAACTCAGAGAATTCCACCGAAAACTTGGGAAATTCCACCGAAAACTCGGGAATTTCCACTGAAAACTGGGGAAATCCCACTGCAAATCCCAGGAGTTCCACCGGAAATCCCGGCGGGTGCCTCCCCTGCGCTGCTGCCGCCCCGCCCATCACTCCCTATTTCCTGGGCTCCGCCCGGGATCCGCTCCTGCCCTGGCTGCTTTCCGGGAGGGGGAGGGGCAGGGAGGGGCCTGGGGCAGGGGAGGGGAAGTTTAACCGCGCCGCAGCGCTGGCTGCAGGGGAGGCGCGTGCAGCGCTGCCTGGGCGAGCGCAACGACACCGAGCTGCGGTTCCTGCCCACGCCGCTGCTGAGCCGCGTCCTGCTGCACAACCTGTGCCAGCTGCACAGGGACCCGCTGCCGGCAGGGAGAAACGACGGGAGAACCAGGATAACAACCAGGAGAAACCGTGGGATGGGAACAACCGGGAGAACACATGGGAGAACACACGGGAGAACACACGGGAGAACCGGGATAGCCGGGGGAAGCCATGGGAGAACCGGGATAGCTGACTAGAGAAGCCGTGGCGTAACAGGGACAGCTGGGGGAACCGACGGGAGAACAGGGAGAACCAGGATAACCAATGGGATGGGAACTGGGATAAACCATGGGAGAACTGGGATAACCGATGGAAGAACAACTGGGATAGCCAACGGGGGAATCGGGATAAACCATGGGAGAACCGGGATAACCGACAAGATAATTGATGGGAGACCCGGGATAGATGGGGGAATTGGGATAGACAGGATAACCAATGGGGGAACAACCGGGATAACACATGGGAGAACAGGGATAATTGATGGGAGAACTGGGATAGACAGGGGAACCGGGGTAATCAATGGGATAACAACCAGGAGAACCCATGGGAGAACCCACAGGACAACCAGGATAGATGGGATAACCGATGGGAGAACAGGGAGAACTCACAGGAGAACTGGGATAGATAGGGAACCGATGGGAGAAAAGGGAGAACCCATGGGAGAACCGGGATAGACAGGATAGCCACCGGAACTGATGGGATAACCAACGGGAGAACCGGGATAACTGATGAGAGAACCCACAGGAGAACCGAGGCGACCGATGGGATAACGAGGGGAACCGGCAGGATAAGAACCAGGGGAACCGACGGGAGAACTGGGAGAATCGACGGGAGAACTGATGGGAGAACTGGGATAACCAGGGGAACCGGGACACATGGGATATCTGGGATAAGTGGGGCAACTGGGATAACTGGGACAGCAAGCACAGCTGAGGTAACTGGGATAACTGGGACACACGGGAAAACTGAGATAACTGGGACACATGGCACAGCTGGGACACACAGGATACCCAGGGCACACGGGATAACTGGGATAACTGGGACACACAGGATACCCAGGACACATGGGACACCCGGGACACGCCGGGAGCCGCAGCGGGATCCGGGGGACACCGAGAAGGGCTGGAGGCTCCGGGCGGCTGTGGTGGCGGTGATGGAGCCCTGAGGGGTTGGGAACAGGACTTGGGGGTTCGGATCCAAAATTTGGGGGGCACGGACCTAAATTTGGGGGGATTGAGGGGTCTGGATCCAAAATTCAGGGGGTTTGGAACCAAACTTTGGATGGTTTGGACCTCAATCTGGGGAGCATGAGAGATCTGGATCCAGAATTTGAGAGGCTTGGATCCAAAATTTGGGGGATTCAGAGCTGAATTTGGGGGTTTTGAGGGCTCTGGATCCAAAATGTGGGGGGTTTGAAAAAAAATTGGGGAATTTTACCCAAATTTGGGGTGTTCAGAGCTGAATTTGGGGGCTTGAGGGGTTCAGAACCAAATTTCGGGAAGATCAGACCCCAAATTTTGGGAGCTCAGCAATTCCAGGAGCTGAATTTGGGGATCCCAGGGGTTCAAGGGTGAACTTTTGGGGGGGTTCAGACCCAAGTTCAGGGATCTCGAGGGGTTTAGAACCAAAATTTGAAAGGATTTAGTGGGATTTTGGTCATTTTGCTTCGATTTTGGGGATCCAGGACCCAAATTTTGAGGATTTTTGGGGATCAAAACCTAAATTTTGGTGTTTTAAGAGGTCCTGGACCTAAATTTCGAGGACTTTTGTCAAGTTTCTCTCCCAATTTTGGCCGGCTCAGAACTCAAATTTTGAGGATTTTTGGGTTTTTAACCCAATTTTGGCCGGCTCAGGACCCAAATTCCGGCTCTAAAAGTCCCAAAATTGCCAGAAAAAGCCCAGAATTTTCCCTCCACTGCTCCCCCCAGCCTGGATTGCCGATAAAATCTTTGGAATTTTGTCCCAAAATTGCTTTTATTTGAATAAATAAACACTACAAAAGGGGGACGGGGGGACCAAAAAGTGACATTTATTCAAAAAATAAAAAATCCCAGAAAAATCCTGGAAAAGTGACGTTTATCCAAAAATAAAAAATCCTGGAAAAGTGACTTTTTTCCTAAAAAAAAAAAGGAATAAAACCAGGGGAGGGGGGGAGGAGAAGGGTTAAAAATGCCCCCCAAAATCCCAAAATTCCTTAAAAAAATTCCTAAAAATTGAGGGAAAATGGGGGTGGGGCCCCTTTAAAAAAAAGTGATGATTTTTGGGAATAAAACCCCTAAAATTGACTTAAGAAAATGGGGGGAAAGGGGAAAACCGGGAAGGGCGGAGTTAAAAAAACCCAAAATTGGGGAAATAATGGAAAAATGGGAGAGAAAAAAGTGGGGAAATGGGGAAAAAAATGAAATGAAATGAAATGAAATGAAATGAAATGAAATGAAATGAAATGAAATGAAATGAAATTTTTAAATTCAGAAAAAATGGGGGAAAAACACAGAAAAAAAGGGGAAAAACATGGAAAATGGGAGAAGAAAATGCATAAAGAAAATCAGAAAATAATAGGTAAAAAATCAGAAAACAATAGCAAAAAATTCAGAAAAAAAAAGTGGGGAAAAAAGGGGGAAGAAAATGGGGAAAAAGGGGAAGAAAATGGGGGGGGAAGGGAAGAAAATGTGGAAAAAATCAGGAAAAAAAAAGGAAAAAAATCAGGAAAAAAAGGGAAAAAATCAGAAAAAAAAATCTGAAAAAAATTGGGAAAAAACCCAGAAAAACAGGGAAAAAAAGGGGAAGAAAATGGGGGAAAAAAATCAGAAAAAAACAGCAAAAAATAGGAAAAAGAAATTCAGAAAAAAAAGGGGGAAAAAACAGGGAAAAAAATCCAAAAAAATCTGGGGGAAAAAAAAAAAAAAAATGAAACCCTAAAAAATAATAAAAAACCCCCCG
>JANEHK010001576.1:0-12254 GCA_025960845.1 Tachycineta bicolor | reverse complement strand
CGGGGCGGGGGCGGCCCGGCCCGGGGTCGCGGTGCCGTTCTGGGGCGGCAGCCCCGGGCACCGCTGTCCCGTCCCGCAGGGCGGATGCCGGGCTCTCGGCGGTGCGAACCGCTTTTACCGGCGGCTGCCGGGTGCCCGGCGGTGTCGCTCGGGTTGTCCCGGTCCCCGCCGTCCCTCCTTCGGGCGGGTCCCGTGGCTGCGCGGAGGGAGAGACCTCGCGGGTCCCCCCCCGGCTCCGCCGCCGCGTCCCGGATGGCCGCTGCCCGGCCCCGGCATCCCGCAGCCGGTGTGTCCCGGGGGATCCCTGCTCCCAGGCGGCAGGCTCGGCTCGGGGCTGCGTGTCCCCGCAGGGACGGGCCGGGAGCGGGGCAGCTCCGTGATCAGGCTGCGGAGTTCGGAGCTTGGACCCTCCCGGTTCCGCTGCCGGTGCTTAGCGGCTTTCGCCGTGCCTGGGCGGCGTCGGGACAGCGGGAGAGGCCGTCCCGAGACCCCGGACCGGGGCTTTATCAGCTCTTCCCAGCGCCTCGGAGCCGCGCGGTGCCGCCGGTGCCGCCTCTCCCGCAGCGGTTCGGGAGTTTCCACCTTCCCCTCGCACGATGCTGAATGTTCCGCGGGGAGCGGGGGCCGCGCGGTGTTGTAACGGGAAATCGAGCTTGGAAGAGCGATTGGACGGATCCGCGGAGGATAAACCCCGATGGCAGCCGCGTGCTGGAGCGGCTGGCGCTGCCCGAGGTGTCCAGGAGCTGGTTCCCGCAGCCCCAGGGTTTGCTCCATCCCCGGCTGCCCCGCGGATGCAGCCGGGCTGGGAGCTCCATGTACTTGTGACCGAAGCAGAATCGTGTGCGTGAGGAAAGAGGGGGACACAGGGGGTCTTGGGGCGGGCTCCACTTCGGAGCAGGGTGAATCCTGCTGAGGAGGGGAGCGACTCCCGCCCGGCAGCGCAGGACCCGTCCCTGCCCCCATCCCTCCCTTCCATCTTTCGCCGTTTTAGCAAAGCTCAAGCGCAGCTAATGAGAGCACGAACCCAAATAAGCGTCACAAGAGGCTGGTTTGCAGAGGCGGAAATGGCAAAGAAATCACTCACAAAAAAAAAAAAAAATCATCTAACTGCTTTGCTGGTGGGTCACGGAACAAACAGGCTTTTGAGTCAGAGGGATCTGGTGCCGCGGGTCTGGCCCAGACCCAAGGGCTGGGGCAAGTGCCCTGTGCTCCAGCCGCTGGCTCAGATGCTCCTTGCCGAGGCCGTGGGTGTCGGGCTCCCGTGTCAGGGAACAGTTCCATCCCTCTGCGGGGCCACGGGCACATGCCGGGAGATCCAGCCCTCACGGCAGCCACCCACTGGCCCCGCTCTGTCTGCTGCCCTGGGCTGGGACCCCCTCTCTGTGGGGCCAGGCAGAACTGGGCAGAGATGCAGGCAGGCAGGGGAGGGCAAGCTACAAGCCTGGCTGGCAGGCTGGGCATCTCCCAGAGCATCAGGGGCAGCGCTGGGATAACTGCTCCATCCCAGTGGTCCAAGTGCTGCATTTGGAGCCTGTGGGCAGGAAAAGAGCTGGCAGCAGCGTTGGGCTGACCGTGGGGGCACTGAGTCACTGTGCCAGGGATCCTTGGAGATGCCTGCCCAGGCACGGCTCTTGTGCCACGGGAGCCACCATAGAGCATCTCTAGGTTCCCCAACTTGTCCCAGGCGCTGGAGGGATCCCAGTGCCTCTGCCCCGAAGTGATCCAGCCACAGGCAGGATCTCGCTGCCCTTCACAGGGGTCCTGGCACAGCAGGGGTCCCTCACCCTCTGCCCTCTCCACAGGTGGAATCTGCTGGCTGCAACAGGGCAAGGAGGCCAAGTGCACCATGATCCTGAAGACAGGCGTGACGTGGGAGGAATGCTGTGCCAACGGCAACGTGGACGTGGCCTGGTCTAACTACACCTACCCAGGCAACAAGATCAGCCTGCTGGGCTTCCTGGGGCTGGTCACCTGCCACCCCTGCAAAGGTCAGGAGGCTGGGGGGGCTGAGAGGCTGCTGTGGGGCTGAGCTCTGCCCGTGGGGAATGCGTGGAGCCCTGGGGGTAACACTCATGAGTCTGGAGCTCCGGGTGATGCAGCAGCACAGAGCTGGGCTGCCCCTCACCACACAGGGCTCTCCTTGGTGGTCTGGGACAGCACAGGGACCCCAGGGACCACTGACCCCATGCTCCTGCTGCTGCAGCTCCTGGATGGATGCTGCCGTGCATCAGGGCTGGCGGGACAGCCTGTGTCTCCCGGCTGCTCTCGTTTTGAGTGTATTTTAGTTGCTCTCCCAGCGGAGAGGGATGCATGACCCAGGTCTTGGCTGGGCAGCCAAGTGCAGGGAGAGGATCTGGGGCTGGCTGTTCCCAAGTTAACCCCTCCGCGCTGGGGCCTCCCTCCCCTGCCCTCGCCACGGCTGCTCAGAAGGAAACTTCGTCAGGTTTTTTTCTAAGGGAAAAAAAAAAAAAAAAAAAAAAAAAAAAGATCGATTTCTTCCCCTCCGTTGCCCCTCGCTCCTCCCAGCGCGTGTGTGAAATGGCTTTATGTAACGGGCAGTTCCAGAAGTGGAAACTCTCCAGCTGTGAGTTCCAGCCCCGCCAGATGTTTTGGCGTGTGCCGGAGCTGCGGATCCTCCAGCACTTGCGTGGCTGTGTGAGAACACGCTCGAGGACCTGCTGCCCGCAGGAGGCAGGAGCAGGGCTTTGGAAGGTCATGTTGTTATTTGCTTAAAGGGGAAAAGGTTTTTAAACAAAACCACTTCCCCCAGCGCCCTGCACCCCTCAGCACTGCCGCAATGGCAGCTCCTCAGGCCTGTCCTGCTGCAGCTCGGGGCTGCACACTGTGCCAGCCAAAAGCTGAGTGAGATCCTGGCTCCAGCCCCATCCCTGCTTGGAGGGAGCTGGGAGTGCTGGGACTCTCTCCAGGGGCTCCCCTGTGCTGGAGGCAAAGCGCAGCGGGGATGGGCAACCCTCAACCAGGAGTCTGCACTCACCTCACTCATCTCTGTCAGGAGGCTGGGGGACACAGGGGGGGCTGCTGCTGGCCACAGGCCACGGTGGGGGCTGTGGTTCCCGGGGTTTATTGGTGTCTGGCAGCAGGATCTTTGAGGAAACCGCTGGAGAGCCTGGCCAGCACGTGCACCACAACCCCCCACCCTCAGCCAGCCCCTGCCTGTCCCATCCAGATGGAGCTGGTGCTGCTCCTCACCAGGCTCCAGAGGCCTTGGAAGAGGGCGGATAAGAGGAGCTGTGCTCCCACTCCTCGGGCTCGCGAGGCTGGGAGAGGTTACTCCAGGATAAAGTGGGCTGCAGCCGGGGCGGCCAGGGATGGTGCTGGCCAGACCCCGGGGGCTCTGGAAATGGGTCTCTGGGGGGAGGTGAAATTCCTGGCTCCAGCTGCTGGGGACACGGTGTCCCCCCCGAGGACCCAGTGCAGGGGAAGCCAGGCTGCAGGGTTGGGGTCACGGGTGGATTCTCCAACTGCTCCAACTATCCCTTACTGGGATAGTCTGGATGATTGGACTCTGCACTGCTGGCAACGTCTCAGAGTGGAGGGTGATGAGGGTCTTGTTTGCTCTGGCAGCCGTGGGACACAGAGCTGTCCCCCTCTGTCCTGGAGTCCCCCAGTCTCAGCCTTCTCTTCCCTGGGACAGGCCCCAGCTATGGTAATCAGGGAGCAAAATGGGAAAGTGTTTTCCAGCAGGGAATTTCCCCCAGGGACAGCGGGGGCCAAGCAGACAGGGAATTTCCCCTTCTTCCATCTCCTTCTTCTCCCTGTCCTCCTCTTTCTCCCCCTCCTCCTCCTCCAGGTCTCCTAAGGTGGCCCATCTCCCACAGGGAAATCCCCCTCTGTGCCTCCCAGAGCTCCCAGCACACACCCTGTCTGCGGGGATCCTTCCTGCTGGGGTGAATCCCCATCTGGGGAAGACTTTTGCTCCTGCCCTGCGTTCCTCTCCGTGGGCGCTGCTGGGTCCCAGCAGCTCCTGTGTCCTGGGAGCTACAGGGGCGTTTTTGGGGCGAGGGATGTGTCGGCTTTGGGAGGCAAAGGGGAGTCCAGCAGCCCCAACCAGAGCCCCCCATCCCTGCTGCTGACCCCTTTGCCTGTCCTCGCAGAGCCCCCAGCGTCCGGGCCCCTGCTTGGAGCCGGCAGCCCCACTCCATCCCCGCCGGCGTGGGCACAGTCCTGGGGCACTGGCGGGACCCCCTGAACCTGGCCCCCGCGCTGGCCGGGAGGTGACCCGGGGGGGACAAAGCATCTGCCTGTCTGGGGACCGGCGCTGGCTGCTGCCTCCCGCTCTTGTGTTCCAGTCACGGAGCGAGACAGGGCCGGGCATTGTCTGCTGCGAGCGAGCGGCATTCCCCATCGCCCGGACAACTCGTGAAGCTCGGCTCCTTATGGAGGGACTGAGGCCTTGTAGAGATAGATTTTTTTTTTTTCCCATTGCACAAGGAAAAGAAACATCTCCTTCCAAAGCATAAATAGATGGGAAGGAGTGAGCGGGTGCTGAGCGGAGCCGGGGCTCCGGCTGGGGTGAGCGCTGGAGGATTGCGCGGAGCGGCAGCCAACGACCTGCTCCTTGGCGGAGCTGAGCGGATCCAGATGCCGCTGGGACAGCTCGGCGTCAGCGCGCGCTGTCACCCGGGGGGCGTTTGGGACCACGTCCCCGTCCCCACTCGGTGTCACGCTGTGGGGATAGGCGGGACGGACCCTGCTCTGACAGCCACCGCCGCGTCCTCACGTGCCGCTGCCCTCTGTCCCCAGAGAGCTGCGAAGGGGTGGTGTGCGGCCCCGACAAGGTCTGCAAGATGAAGCACGGGCGTCCCCAGTGTGCCTGTGCCCCCGACTGCTCCAGCCTGCCCCGCAAGCTGCAGGTCTGTGGCTCCGACGGCTACACCTACCGGGACGAGTGCGACCTGCTGACGGCCAAGTGCAGAGACCACCCCGACCTCGAAGTGATGTACCAGGGCAAATGCAAAAGTAGGTGCAGTCGCGCCCCTACCCCCCTGCATCCCATCCCTGTCCTGTCCTTGTCCTGTCCCCGTTCCCTGTGGTACAAGGAGGAAGGTCTGTCCCGGTGCAGGGCTCTGCAGGACATGAGTCCCGTTGTCACTGCGGGGGACATTGCAGCTTGTTGGCGCAATGGGGCTTGGCCTCGCCGCAGCCTGAGCAGTAACAGTCCCTAAAATGTCATTTACAAGCGTCAAGCCCCTTTTTTTCCTCTTTTGTAAAGAGTGCAGTGATCCTCCCAGCCCTGCCAAGAGCTGTCAGAAGGATTATGGTTATTTTTCCAGCCCTCCTTTCTGGAAAGGCTTTGCCTGTCGAGCGCTGGGCTGCGCAGGGAAACGTGGGGCAAGAAATGGGAACTGGGAGCTGCAGATGCCAAATCCTCCAATCCATCAGGGAAAGAGAGGAGGGTGGAGGAACAGTGGGGGTGCACGAGCCTCCACCCACCCCAGCAGAGCCCCGTGCAGGGCCCGATCCTGCTGCACAGGCTCCCTCCACCCCCTTGCGCCCTCATTGCAGTGCTGGGTCTGGTCCAGGGTGACCCTGCCCTTCCCTCTCGCCGGGGCCAGCACGGCAGCTGCCAGCCTGGCCGCAGTGGCTGCTGCTTCCCTGCCAAGGCACCTGCGTGCGGCCGCTGGCCCAGCCAGGCCCCGCCGCTGCAGCTGGACCTCGGCTCCTCCCGCGTGGCAAAGCTCTGGCCAGGGCCGAGCCCGGGGACGCAGGGTCACGAGCTCCCCTGCGCTCAGGACGCCGGCCCTGCCAGCCCCTGCCCTCGGGAACATCGCTGATGGGGGAGATCGCGACCCTCCGGCCTCTGCTCTGCTCTGCTCCCTGGTAGCAAAACCAGGGAGAGCTCTGGGTTTCTCTGGGATGACGCCCAAAGCCTCCCTGGGGTGACGCAGCTGCGGGAAGGGCTTGGCCATCCCTGGGGTCACTCCAACCCTGTGCCTCCCCGCAGAGTCCTGCTCCAGCGTGGTGTGTCCTGGCACCCACACCTGCGTGGTGGACCAGACGGGCAGCGCCCACTGCGTGATGTGCCGGACGGCCCCGTGCCCTGAGCCCACCAGCCTGGACCACGCCCTGTGCGGCAACAACAACGTCACCTACCCCTCGGCGTGCCACCTGCGGCGAGCCACCTGCCACCGCGGCCGCTCCATCGGCGTGCGCCACTACGGGAGCTGCTCAGGTGAGCGGGGCTGGGACCAGCGGGCACGGAGACCCCCGGAGCCCCTCACAACCCCCCCTCACCCCTTCTCTCTGTTTCCAGCCGCGGCCAAATTCTCCGCAGAGACGGACAGCGTGGAGGAGAACTATGTGTGAATCGTCCCTCGGCCGAGGCGGAGCTGGGAGACAGGGGCATTATGTGTATATTGTACAAACCATATACGTGATATTTATTAAGATAAAAAAAAAAAACAACAAAAAAAACCCAACAAACAAAAAGATCCTTATTTATCCCTGTGTATGTTAAGCAGTCGCAGGGGGCTCGATTCCCATCCTGCCGGCCAGGGAGCAGGGGAGAGGGGGGCTCATGGCCGGAGCAAGGCCGAGGTGCCCGGGGACCGGAGTGGCCGGTGCCCTTCCCTGCTGCCCGTGCACTGCGGAGGGGTGTCCGTGGGCTCCCCCCCAACGTGTCTTTGGCCGGCAGCCCTGGGCCTATTTATTTTTGGATTAATTCTCGGTACTCTGCTGACGTTTCTGGCCAGGACCTCGAGGTCTAGAGGGAATCTGCGCTTTCGCCTTCCCTGAGGGGCTCGGCCCCAGCTGCCAGTGGCAGGAAAGGCAGTGCACGCTGCACCAGATTGGAGAGAGATAGATATATATTTTTATAGATATATATTAAAAAAAAAAGGTATGTTATTGTCTCCTAAAGTTTCAGCATGTGTGTGTGTTCAGGTGGATTTCAGTTTAGGTTTTCTTAGGCCCATTCAGACCAGGCTCCCACTGTCTTTGGAGGTGACTCCAGTGCCCCGAGGGCTGGTGCAGTGGCAGCCCTGGCTGGGGGGCACAACCACCTCCCTACCCAGAGCCCATCGCCCGAGGCAGCTGCCCCCCGCCCTCCCAATTCCTGCCAGAACAGCTTTGGGCACAGCCCGGGCTGTGGGGGGAGCTGGCCCTGCCCACCCACCCAGGACCCCTCACAGCGGCTGCGTGGCCCCACACCCCCTGCTCTGCCCACACCTGTATTTATTTTTACTCCTTCTCTCGTTTCTTCCGTTGTCACCTGTGTAAATACCAGCTCAGCTCTGACACCAAAAAGCTCATGACTTTATATAAATGTCATATATATATATATATATATTATATATATAAAAATACCTTATTTTCTATTTTTGTATGATTGGGTTCTGACCCCCGAGGTAGACGCTTTGGGAACATCCACATTCCCTATTCCATATTGTTGGGGCATTTTACGGCTGTGTTATGATTTGGATTACAATTAAAAACCAGAATAAACAGCGGTGCGTGTGTGTCCGGTTCTGTCGGCGGGTTCTGGGGCGGCAGGAAACGTTGTTTCTCCTTGGGGCTGTGTATCCACAGCAGGGTCTGGGGCTGTGGGGATGCCGTGAGGAGCCGCACCCCATCTGCTCCAGCTCCGTGCTGGGGTTTTGCAGCCCAGCCGGGGCCGCCGTGTGCGGCGGGAGGGAAGGGGAGAGCTGGGAAGAGCAGCCCGCGACGCAGATAAATCTGTTCCCAATCTCGGGCCGTGCCATGAGGGTTTGGTATTTCACAAAACAATTCCTGCCGGTAATTGGGTCCCGATGTGGGATGTTTCCCGGGCAGCAGCCTGCGGCTTGGCGCGCTGAGCTCCACGGGAACTGCTGCCGGATCCCCCTCGGCCGCATCCCCTGTGCCGGGGGCCGGCACGGCACAGCCCCCTGACCCCTGCCCGATCCCCTCAGAGCCGCGACCAGCCCGGGAGCCCATCGCAGAGCATCCTGGAACCGTTTAGATTGGAAAAGACATCTCAGAGAAGCCGGGGCGGGCATGGGGGATTCTCCTACATCCCCTCCCTGCTCTCCCAGCTCAGCGGTGTCCCCCTGCTTTTCGGGACGGCTGTCCAGGAGCTCCCAAAACACAGCCCACGCCTTTCTAGGTGTCACCACACGCGGTGGTGTGTGGCCTGGGTTCCCCCGCGGCCGCCCGCAGCGCTCGCTGCCCCTCCAGCTGCCGGCGCTGCCCGCCCCGCCGCAGGGTTCGGTGCCCGCAGCGGCTGGCGGGTGGCTCCGTGCCGAGCCCGCGGGCACGGGCTGCGGCGGCAACGGCAGCTCCTGTGATGAGCGGGAGATTTCAGCTTCCAAAACACGGCTGTGAGTCAGGCGCCGCCTTCCCACCGGTTTTTGGGTGGTCTGGGACAAGCCGGGACAGGCGCCGGCTCTCCAGGCTCCCTGCCATCGCGGATGCCCTGGGGCTGGCAGTCGTGTCCCGGCATTCCAGGGGGTCTCTGCCCCACGCTGTCGCTGCCAGCACCGCGCTGGGGTTTGGGGTTTCTCTGGAGGCTGGCAGCCTGGCAGGGGTCTGTGCTCTGCTGGATGTCCCCGAGGCCGCCGGTGCCTGCGGCTCTGCATCTCCCGACCCGGCGCAAGGCCCCGCAGCGGCCACGGCGTGCCGGCAATTTGCAGATAAAACAAACAGCCGGGAGCAGGGCAGGGAACGTCTGGGTCTGTCCCCGGAGACAGCGGGCAGAGCCACGCGTGTCTCAGCTGAGACCCAGCAGCGGCTCGGCACACGTCTGCCGGCCACTGCGGGCACCCAGTTCCCGTCTGTGCGCGGGGGAGGCGGGCGAGGCTCCCGACGGGATCCCTGCGGGCCCGGCCAGCCCAGCGCAGCTGGGAGCCCGCCTGCCCCCGGGGGGTGTCTGTGGTTCCCCTCTTTGGGGGGGGTCACGTCCCGCCGTGGGGAGGGTGCGGTGTGGGACGGGATGGAACAGGATGAGGCGGGATGGGATGAGACGGGGTGGGACGGGATGGGATGGGGAGACACACCCCGGCGGGAAGGCAGCTGGGGATGCTTCTGGGGTGGCAGCACCTGGGTGCAGATCCGGGTTATCCTCTGGGGCAAGGCAGGGGGGGACCAAAACACAGAGCGGGAGCAGCGGGATGGGGACTGAGGGTTTATTGGGGAAGGCAAATGTTGGCGCTGCGAGAGGATGCACGAGGGGCTTCTGGTGTAGCCCAGGGGGTGCATAACACCCCTTGCCAATGGGCAGAGACCTGGGTCAAGCAGCCCTGAGCCTCAGCTCCCAGCCTCTCCACAGATGGAGGATGTGGAAGTTCTGGTCCTCTTCTCCCCTCCCCTGAGACATCCCGGCCCCTCTTCCCACAGCCCGCCTGCCCACGGGACTCCCAGCCACCCTAGGGCTTCGGCCACCCCTTCCGACCGCGGAACCCTCGCACAGTGTGATGCACCCAGTCAATGTAGTTGGAGATCTTGGTGTAGATGTCGGGGTACCGGCGATCCCCACATCTCTCCCCAGAGAAGGAGACGATGCCATAAACCTTGTTCTTGAACACCAGCGGTCCCCCGGAGTCACCCTGCAAAATGAGGGGGTGGGAAGGAGACCTGAGGCTCTGCCAGCGGGGGACAGCGAGGGGCACGGGGTCAGGGGCGCACTCACGGCACAGACACCCTGCAGCGTGGTGTTGCGGCTGGCCCCGCACAGCATGTTGGCCGAGACCTTGCCCCTCCACAGCGTCCGGCAGAGGCTCCGCTTGACGATGGTGGTGTTGGTCTCCATCAGCTCGGTGGGCTGGTCTCCAAAGTTGGAGGTGTCCCCCCAGCCCGCCACGTAGCAGACGGTGCCGGGCCTCAGGTCGATGCGTGGCGAGGGCAGGCGGATCCGCTTCACGTACTGGTTCAGCGTGGCCGACCTGTTCAGCTGGGTGGGCAGCGAGGGCGTGGGTGGCTTTGCAGCTGGGGCAGAGCCCCCCAGCCGCTCCTGCCTGGTTCTCCCTCGCACCCCATCTCACCGCCCCCGCTGACCCTCCCAGCCCTGCCCGTCCCTCTTCAGAGGCTGGGCCCCTCCCTCTCAGCCCCTCTGCGCTGGTCCCAGTTTGCTGTAGACACCGGCTGCCCGGAGCTGCTGGCCCGGACGGGGTCGGTGTGTCCGCAGTGCCTCCATCACACCCCACGGCGCGGTCCTGCTTCTCCGGAGAAGCACTGACATCTAGTGTCGGCTCGGCCCCTCGTGGGGCACCCCACTTCTTCCCGGTGCCCTGGGGCCGTGGGGTGCCCAACCTCCCTCCCGGTGCTCCGGGGCCGTGGATACCCCAGCTCCCTCCCAGTGCCCCGGGGCCATGGGGCACCCCACGTCCTCCTGCGCCCCAGGACCGTGGGGCACCCCATCTCCTCTGACTCCCCAGGGCCGTGGGATACCCCACCTCTCCCCAACACCCTTGGGTGTGGGGCACCCCACCTCCCTCTGGCACCCCAGGGCCGTGGGGCACCCCACTGCCCGGCCACCGGGTGCCCAGTGCAGACTCACCCGGAGCAGGCGGATGTCGTTGTCCACGGCACGGGGATTATAGAGCGGGTGGGCGATGGACTCGGCCACGCTGAAGATCTGCTGGGACTCCTCGGGCTCCTGCAGCCGGTGGGCTCCCAGCACCACGCGCACAGAGGGGCTGCGCCTGCGGCCAGCGCGGGGCTGAGCGGGCGCTGCTGTGGCTGGTGGCCACCGGGGAGGGGGGAATGGGCAGGGGCACTCAAGGGGGGCACAGGTGGGAGGGGGGAATGGGCAGGGGCACTCAAGGGGGACACAGGTGGGAGGGCAGGGTTGTTGGTTAGAAGGGGACACACGCCATGTCCAGGGGGCATGCGGGGACGAGGCTCACCTGGGAATGAGGCAGTGGGCAGCCGTCATCACCCACTTGGGCCACACCAGGAAGCCCCCGCAGACGTGCTGCCCGTCCATCTGGATGGAGGCGATGAAGGGCCGGGAATGGGGTGCTGCCGCTTTTCCCCCGATGATCTGGCTCCCCTGGGTGCCTGGTGGGTGCAGGTGATGGTTGTGCCACAGGGGAGTCCAGGGTTCCTACCTCCCACCCTGGAGATCTGCCGTGTCACCCCAGTTCTCTCGTTACCTGCCGGGGCCAGAGCTGGGAGCAGGATGGAGCCTGCCAGGCTGAGGACCAAGAGCCCAGCTGTGACCATGGTGGCACGGAGCGGGCCACTGCCACCACCGCTGGGGCTGCTCGGGGTGCGGGGTGCTTAAATCCCTCCAGGGGCTGAGCCTTGGGGTGGGGGCGGGTATTTCCCTCCTGCTTCCTTCTCCCCGGCTGTTGCTGCTTTGTGCAATTCAGGGGGTCGGGGGCCTTGGCAGCTCCGTGCAGCTTTCCCCGGAGGGGGAGACGGGGAGCAGAGCAGCTTCTCGGCCCTGACTTTTGTGCCTTGAGCTGAGTGAGATGAAAGCCCTCTCCGCAGGGAGGTGGCAGCAGCGGGGCCCCAGGACCTCTCTCAGACTCGACAGTGTCCCCGGGACTGCTGTGGGTGACACAGGGACTGTGCTGTGCTCCCATCCGATGCCTCCGTCAGCCCCTCCAGCGGCCCAGCAGCTCTGGGGTGATGCCCAGAGGGGCAGAGGGGCAGTTTCCTCCCTCTGTTCTGCATCAACTCAGAATGCAAAAACGGGGTGCAGGGGATGGGGAGCATGGGGGTAGGGGGGATATGTTGACCCCCACTGCAGAGCCAGGCTTGCCTCGGGGCCGAGTGCAGAGTTCTGGCCCGGCAGCGGGCAGATTTCCCAACGGAGGGTGGCTCAGGGCTTCCTGTGGCAGTTTGCCCATCATGGCCGTTGGGTTGGGAAATGGGGGAGCGGAAAGGGGGAGCAAAGAGTCGTCCTGCCCCCCTGAAATGAGACAGGACGGCGTGCCTGCATTTACAGGAGGGCTTTACACACTGACAGCGGCTGCTTCCACGGACGGGCTGTGAACCCAGCCCCTCCAACCCGCCCCGCACCGAGCACTGCACAGCCAGCACCCGCTTCGGGACCCCCAGCAGCTGCCACAGCCCCGGGCACCCCCGAGACCGGGTGACGGGTGGCGGCGGTGGCGAGGCCGGGACCCAGCCGGGACCCCCGGGAGCAGCAGAAAGCCCGGCGCGCCCCGAGGCCGGATGCTGGGCGGCGGCAGTGGCGGGGCGCGCCCGGCAGACGGAGCTGTGCGGGAGGGAGGCGGGAGCACCGGCGCGGTCCCGACATCCCTGCGCATCCCGCAGCCCCGCCGGGGATGCCGCCGCCCGCCGGGCCC
>JANEHK010001575.1:0-11766 GCA_025960845.1 Tachycineta bicolor | reverse complement strand
AATTTATTTGAGGAAATTAATTTCCTTGAGTTGTCATAAAAAGCATAAGGAAATCTGCAATATTCCTTAGCAGACATTAGATTAGACTGCATATACATGGGACAGCTCAGTCTGCCTAGCTTTGTATCTCGTGCAATCACCTGTTATGCCAAAATTCTTTCTGTATCCATGGTCCCAATGCATTTAAGAAAAAAATCAATTCACATTCTTGGAAGCGAAACAAAGCGGCTAAGACTTTAGCTTCTATTAAATCCCATTCTGTTTCTTCCTATTGCCCTGTGTACCTGCCTGTTTCACAGTACTGTGCAATGTACAAAACAGCTCCTGGGCAATTGTCTCATTATTTGATTCCAGAAAGTCTGAAGAAGTCTATAAAGTCCAACATAACTGTTATCTAGATTTGCTCCTACTACAGAAGAAATATTTAATTCTGCAGATAAACTAAATCCTTTAAAAAAAAAGTTTTACTGCTAAGTGAATCTGGTAACGGGAGAGAGAATTTTCCTCTTTGTGCAGAGCAATCAGGTGACATTTTTGCATTGTGTACTTTAAAATCGAAGTTCTTGCATATTGATGAACTAAAAGCTGTGAACATAAAAGTGCATAATGATGCTGTAGAATCCTGTATTGCTTAATTAATCTATAAGCCAATACTAATTTGGGTCTCTGTCTACAGCACAACCATAGAACCTGAAATTTGTGAAGCCAGTCCTTACTGCACTTTCTGAATTTATCTGGAGTTCTTCCCTGCTGATTTTAATAGGAACTTTATTAAGGTTGTCAGGTAGGTAAGGATGCTTTAATGTCATTCAGAGTAATTCTATTCAAGCACAGGCCTCATCATCATCCAGAGAAGCAAGAAAGAGCAGACCAATGACTCCTCTGAATACCTGTTCAGGCACATCTGTCAATTTGTTGGTTATAATCAGTGTTCTCCAAAGCATCTATGGAAGCAGTCACTCCAAAGGACACATTAAAAATGTACTCTTCTCTAAACTAATAAATGCTAAGAATTTCTCCTGATCATGTCAGCTTTCAAGGTATAAATTTGTTATTGGGCATTGCTACTCATATTTATTAAGTGGTATTTTTTTACATCACACTGCAACTCTTGAAGGGAGTTCTTTAACCTAAAAGCTGTACTGTGTTTAGGCAAACTCATCTGCAAAGTTGCAGTCTAACTGATGCCTCTGAGCTGAAGGAATAGGTGTCTGGCTCATCCTGATGCTCTGCAGTCACCCTGGTTTTTTCCTGCCTTCCTTGTAGAAACCTGCTGAGTAAAGAGGAAAAGTTTTTAGCTCCAGATTCTCTATAATTTCTCTTGTCACAATATTTTGGGATTAGAAATCTTAAATTGATCCTTCTTCTAGTGAGTGGACTGGAGCAGACTTCTGTACAATCTTCTGATTCCTGTTGGTAAAGTATTTTCCAGTTCCATAACTTGGAAATGTTTGTAATGCATAGGTTATAATGAAGTAGCTGAAAGGAAGGCTGTATTAATAGGGAACTACACTACATCATGCTCCAGCAGCAGCTGTATTTCTACAAGGGCTGAAGACTGAGATTGAAAATGGCAGTTTCAGGAACTGAAAATGGCAGTTCATCTCATCTACTCACCTTAATAACTTTGAGGAGTTAAAATAACATAATAAATAACATTAGTAAAAATCAACATGAATATTACCATAAATAAATTGAAATATTAATCAAAAGTATTAATTTATTTAATAGAGAGTTTAATTACTTTTCCAGCAATAGGTGGGCTCTGTGACAACCGTAGAGGTACACTTGTCCCCTTAAATAAGAGATTCAGCCTCCTGGGGAAGATCAGGTCATCTCTCTTGTACTGGATCTCCTCTCATACTGGTGGTGGTGATGGTGACAGTGATAGTGACAGAAATAGAATGACGTTGCCTTGTTCAAAATGGGGACAAGCCTTTCCTAAAACTCATTTGAGATAATAAGATAATGATGACCCAGAGTCTTGAAGGTGAAAGAATTTATGGAAAATCATTGTTCTTACAAGTAGGGGCATAGGCATTACAAATGTATTATAAGACTTTTTTGCTACATTGTAGACAGGGGGCCAGAAGGACTGAAATAGATCAACATCAGCCAATTTAAATGCAGTCTGTACTGTTGACGAACTTACTTTCATACAGCATTTATTATTCATACCCAATTTATTTAAGGTCTGATCTACCTAAGAATTTAAGCAAAAATGTTACTTTTGTATTTTACTGCCATTCCTGTGGTTGTAATGTCATTAAATTAACTAGTGCAATGTTAGAAGGTTTGTACTGGATGTTGCTGCTGTATCTGTACAGGTATTACATCCCTCATAAATGGTCCCTGGTAATTCCCTATGGCTTCTCTAGATGAAATACGCAACACAGTGTTTTCCATACCAGTTAGAAAAGATTCAAAGAAAATCACAACCAGTAAAAAATAGTGTCATTTACTATTCAGTAAATGATGCAGGCATTCAGGAAAAACCACTGGAAGCAAATACTAATGGAAGCCTTCCATAACAATCAGTTCTATGAAGATTTATTTCATTTTTAGTTTTGGAGAAATGCAAGGAAAAACTTTTTCTTCTTTCCTTTTGAAAACGTTCATATATAAACACTCTTAGAAACCTAAGAAAGCTTCATAAGAACTCTATGTATTGGATTCCAGCTGTAGAATTCTGTTCCAAATTTTCTTTTTTCCTCTACTCAGTGATCTGGATCTAGCTACATTACTGCAATCACCTCTGTTCTTCACTGTATAGCTGACAAAAAAAAAAAAAAAAAAAAAAAAAAAAAATTAAAATATAAAATTTGTTTTCTCTAGTCAAAAAAAAAGACATTTCACATAGTTTACTAACCCTGCTATTGGCAAATCAAGCAGAAGCAGTGCAATGGCAAAAAAAACCACAAAAACCAAACCTTACCCAGAAGCCATTAAAAATGTTTATTCATGAGACATTAAATTGTATACTTTGGCTTATAGCTTGGCTATATCTCATGGAAATGCTTTTCCTCTCATGTCATGCTAGCCAGTTTGTTAGTACCTCCTATCCCCTAAAATTTATTGCTTTGTTATCCTTCTTTATCTTAGAGGTATACAAATTTTCCTCTGTCATAAAAGGAACGAGTAAAATGTTATATGATATAAAGCTGCTAAATATGATGAAAAGGGAAGTGCAAAGAGAGTCTGCTTAAAAATGCCAGGTAGAGAGCTTGTTTGGAGTGAAAATTACAAACCATGGTAGATTAAAGTAAAAAGCAAGAATACCTCAAGGGGCCCTGAAGCTGAAGTAATTATTATCACTATGTTCTCTAAGTACTTGCCATGATACAATTTATGTAATAGCAGCTTGGATACCTACGCAAATGTCAGGCCATGTTTAATCTAGGGCTGCTAACTATCAGTCTGAACCCACATGTGTTTAAAAAAACAAACAAACCCACAATGAAATCAGCAGCCAAGATAGTCAGTGCACCATCTAAATATAATTGATCATTCCCTCTTTTTTTCTTTTCTTCTGTTGGTCTTCTTCAACCCCCAAACTTACCTCATCAGTGTTTGAAACTAAGGTTGAGGTACCAGGGCATGTCTTGGCCATGCCTCAGACACAGAGCTGCTGCTCATCACACTGTTTGGATTCTCCTTTCACATGCTCACACATTACCCAACAGACAGCTCCAAAACCAGCCCACTTCTCTGACCTGTGTTTCAGCTTTCTTTTCTCTGGCTGTCAATGTCTAATTCTTCTCTGCCTTCCTCAATACCACTATTTATTTTGTTTTCTCTCTAGAGACGCCTGAACAGATAAGAGCCCGTGCTGTGAGCACTGTCAGCTTGTTGCTGGCTCAGATAGGGACAGGAAACATGGTAAGCGAAAACACACTGGGAAATAGGTAGGGAATATTCTCTTTGTTTCTTCTTAATGTTGAACACATTGCAGGCCACAGCTCAGGTAAAAGACAGCAATATATCTGCAGCCTTCATTATCCTTAAATTAGCATTCTAATGAAAAAGTATTTTGGTTAAAATATTTTCTTCCAAAGAAAATTGGACTTTATATGGAGAGAGCAGTCTCACAGAGGATATTCCTGCAGAAACCAGAAAAATGAGTGTGTATAAGAATCCATAAGATTAGCTGTCACTTGTACCTTCTCAAGCCTGGTGAAAACTGGATCCTATTTCTCAGGAACGCAGTGGGAAAATAACTGTGATGATAGCACCCTGAACTACCAAGTTGGTGAGAATGCAGCTGCCACAATATTTTCAGTACGAATTATTTGAGAGGTGTTTTTCTTTACATAATAGTTGCATTAGTATTCTGCATCGACCACCAATATTCCATACCAGCAGGCTCTTTAAAATGATCACCATGAGAAAAATTACATACATACAGTTTCAAAACTAATTAACTTTAAACTGCTTTAGAACATGTGTCCAAGTAATAGCTACTAAAATAAATTTTGTCATTAACAGAAGCATTATTCCTTTTATTCTATAAATGTTAAGTGGCTTTGTCTTTCAATTAGAATTATGAAGCAGTAGTGCTCTGCCAGTGTATTCTCAAACACAATATGCTTTCAGTTCTATGCATAGTTTTGGGATAAATAAAGCAGATTTGTACAATGACTAGCTATTACACAAATTAACTTTCTAGAATTTCTAGAATTAGTTGATAGTGCCATTGTCAGTTGCAGCTAATTCCCTCAGAAAAATTGTTATGCATAAATTTTCTGTATACTTTCCTGCTATTTCAAATGCCTGAACAGAACCTTTATTAGTACTATAATTTTTTAAGAGAGTTGCATCTCACTGTGTCAAATAGTTTCTGAGAAGATATCACAGAAATAACCCTTAAACTTCATTTCAGTTTGCTTATACTGATTACTTTTGACATCAAATTTTATGAAGTATTTTCCCTTGGCTTGGCTTAGTGTATGTTAACTAGGAGAGAATGCTAGAGTCATTAACAAATTGCCCTTAGATAAATCAAAACTTGTAAAAGGCATAAGGAAGGTAGGTGTTAACACAGTTATAGAAACAGCAGGTGTATTGGGTTTGTGTGACAGTTTTGGTAAGGGGGACAAGAGGTACAGCCTCTGTGAGAAGCTGTTATCCAGCTGAAGAGGAGAGCGATAGAAAGGTTTTGGTGCGCACCTGACATCCAGCCACCATCAGCCCACCACAGTAGGTTACATTTGGAATGAAATTCTAGATAGTAGTAATTCAGAAACTGGTTCAAGAAAATGAGAACCTTTTACATTTCTGAAATAAGAGACCTGAGAGGTAAAGCTACTGATAATGTGCTTAAAACAAAAACACTGAAGCAATATCAGTAGAAGTGCCAAATGTGTATTAAGTCTCTTTCAAGTGCAGAAACTCTGAGATCACACAATTTCACCAGGTAGGCATAATGTGAGGAAGCTCAGTTGTAAATTTTTCTTATTCTGCTAATGACTAAAATTGAATAATTCTGTGGGTTTATCGATTAGCAGCTTTTAATTCTTCAGATTTAATGAGAGATCTGTTGGCTGAGGCTTTAGTTAAATTGTCTCACACACATTTTTATTGTGCCTTGGACATGTTGAAAATCTGATCAACATGATTCGATGGGGAAAGGCAGGAGCTTTCACCACATTGTTTTGATATGTTCCTTCCACAAGGTTATAAACACACAAAGGCCAATTAAGCCTTCAAATGCCCATTCCCTTCACTGCCTTGAAATGTTAACATTTCTTCAGGGGAATGGCTGAACTCTGCATCCTGAAGCTCTTATTGCTGTCAACCAGGTCAACGAAGGATGCAAGGAAAGAGTCAAAAGGAAAAGAGCAACACGCTGCTTCTTCTGGTGACATGTATCTGCACAGATCCCACAGCAATACAGCCTGAGTAACACAGTCAACCTCCATGCACTAGTTTTGGCTGGGTGTAGTGGTTTCACATTCACTAAATTATGGTCTTGGTACTTACTCTTTTTGTGAGAGAGAGACTAGGAGAAAAACAAAGCAGGCTCAACCTTAAAAGGAACAAATAGTTTATTAACATACACTAAAAGAATAGAAAAACAGAAAGTTGGAAAAAAATTAAAATGGAATGAAACTTCAAAAAACACTTTTCCCTCCCCTTACAAACTGTTCACTTTCTTACAAAACAACATAAAGAGACAAAACTTGTAATTTTCAGTCAGTTTCACTATCTGGTAATAGTCTTTCATCAATTCTTTAGGGGAAGAGTATCTTTTTGAGTCATGGATCCCACTGACAACTTAGATCAGTTTTCTTGTGGGTTTTAAACTGTCACAAAAACAACCGCCTGGAGAAACCTGCCTTTGTGACCCTTCCAGGAGCAGTTTCCCAAGCTGCTTATGGGTCATGGGTCTTAGACTTTTGCATACTGGGGTGTCACTTTTTAAAGATGAATAACTCCAAAGCAAGGGATTCTTCACTTCAAGGTACAGAGATATCTTCTCACTTCTTCACTGGCGCAGGGGGCTTCTCATCTTTATCTCTGTTCAAGCATCTTATAGGATATTACTTAGTTCATCACAAACACCTTTGCTTAAATCTACACGCAAAACAATCATCTCTCTAAACGCATATCTTTTCCATGATTTACAGGAATGACTTAAATATAGAGTTCATTTCCATGGCTCAAGTAAGAATAGAACAACCAACTCTTCAACCCTCTGTCTTAATAGTCTTTTCACTTTTGCTACTGACTTCATCCTGTTGTTCTTTATGTTCACTCTGTCCTTTCTTACTCTCTCAGAGAAGCGCCAAGCTCTGGAAGCTTCATGTTGCTAAGAAAGAGTTAAATCTGCTCGGAGTCTTTGTCTCTCTCTCTCTCTGTAGCTCGTGGTGTTGGATGTTCAAGGCCGAGCTGATGAGGAAGGAAGAACTCACAGAAACATCAGAGATCAGAGCACTCAGGCAGTCCAGAATCACAAAAAAACCCAGGCAGGATCATAAATGCCTTCTCAGCCCACCCCTCAGTGTAAATTGTGGTGGCCTCAGCCCAAACGGTGCTCATAGCTCCCATCAGGGGCCCGGCAGAGATTTTTCTCTGCTCTAAGGAAGTTTGAAGAAAGTAGCTGTTGTAAAGCAGCAACCTCTCCTTCCCCCCCTTCACCCAGGAGCCTATGGAATCCAGCCAGGCCTCAGGCCAGCTCCCCCCAAAAAGTGGGGAGCAACAAGCCCAACTCGATGTTACCTGTCTCTCTCTGGCCAAAGGAAGAAGGAAAAAACCCCAGCTACAGGAAATCAAGGGGTTTTATATGGTAATTCCCAAAGTCACAGCTAACAATTTCAGTGGTCAGAGTAGATGTCAATATTCTAACTAACTCTCTGACAGGTCTCTGTCTCTTCTAAAGCAATTCCCAGGTCCTGACCTGGGGAATTATTTTATATTCTTTTATAACTAAAAACTAAACTGTACTAACCCATGACACTGGGATAGAGTTAATTTTCTCTGCAGTAACTTGTATGTGGTTTTGCTTTGGATTTGTGCTGAAAATGTTGTTGATATCAGGGATGCTTTTGTTACTGCTGAGCAGTAAATTACACAGAGTTGAGCCCTTTTCTCCTTCTCCTGCTCACTCCCCATCAGTGAGCAGACTGGGGGTGCATAAGGAGTTGGGTGGGAATACAGCCAGGACAGCTGACCCCAGCTGACCCCAGGGGTATCCCACACCACGTGATTTCATGCTCAGCATATAAGGCTGGGGAACGAAGGAGGAAGGGCTGGATGTGCAGAGTGATGGCGTTTGTTTTCCCAAGTCACTGCTGTGCGTGATGGAGCTCTGCTGTCCTGGAGATGGATTAACACCTGCCTGCCCACGGGAGGTGGTGCATGAATTCCTTGTTTCACTTTGCTTGTGTGTAAAGCTTTTGCTTTACCTATCAAACTGTCTTTATCTCAACCCATGTGTTTTCCCTTCATATTCTCTCCCCCATCCCACTGGGGAGGACAGAGCAAGCAGCTGTTGGTGCTCAGTTGTTGACTGTGGTTAAATCACGACACGCCATCATGAAAAGAAATGCAGTATAACAGGCATGGCCAGACGTGACTTCCTGTATATACAAATACCAGAATCTAATTATGCTTTCAGTTAACAAGCAAAGGAACACTTGGGGCATAACCTTAAAGCTCTTTTTTTCCTGACCACTTATCGACATTTCCAAACACTGAACTGGGCTTTTGCAAACTGAATATTGAGGGCTAATCCTGAATTTCTGTCTCTTATGGATGCTTTCTTCATTTTGTGTTTTCCAGAGCAAGAGTTGGCCCTTAGTTTCACTTATCTCTTGATCTTGTACTACAGGCTTTTCAGAATCCTGAATTCAGACTTGTAATCTATTACGAAGGCAGTTTGGGTCAACCCTTTGCTTGATTTTGCTCCGGTAGCCCAAAAGCTAGGCCAATAGAGGTCCAACAAGGCATTTTTTCAGGAGTCTGCTTTGTGGGCTTTGTGTCTCCTGTCTGCCTTCAGGTGGCATTTCCTTCACATGGATAGCAAATGAATGGTGTGTCTGCTTGCCTCCCTGGTGACCCTAGCATTTAGTAGTCCCTCATTCAGCACATAGGCTTTTTCCCATGCTTGGTTCCCATAGCTGTGAATTTAAAGGTTGGGATCTGGAGCATCTAAGTCTTGTGGCTCACTGGGAAGGCCTATCAAACTCATCCTTATTTACTAAATTTTGTCAGTCAAAGGGAGCAATACAGATACTTTGAACTTGGAGACAGATTGCAGGAGACAGCTGTTCATATCTATGTAGATGTTTTATGTGCTTTTTAACAAGGCAGCTGAATCCTCTACAAATAAACAGACCTCTTTTTTTAGCAGTGCTTTAACCCTTATACTGCATGAGGAATTTATTTTAAAAGCTTGACTTCTTTTGCTTATACTAATTTTTGCAACTCTGATTGCTAGAGCAACTCTTCTCAAAACCTGGCAGACAACCATAGTTTAACTAAAATTCCAAACAACCAGTTTTCCTGAAGAAAATTCTGCTGAAAGCCCTCCCATTTTTTTGTTTAAATTTATCTTGCTGAATACAAATCATCATCAATTTCCCAGGATTAAAATCTTGAGTCTTTGACTTACTCAGAGCATTTCTTTTGCCTGGAGGAAGATGCTAAGTCTGGAGGTAAAATCACCACCACAACAGCAAGGAAGGAATGGAAAACAGCTGCATTTAGCAACACACCAGATCATCTTCCAGTTAGGGTTTTGGATATGTTACAGAAGCCATTCAATTCTCAATGAATTCAGCATTCAGAAAGAAATCCGTCAACTTTTAAGCACTTTTACAGAAACTTGTATGGCAGCAGAGGATATGCTAGAAATCCTTATCATGCTTGGTTCTATGGAAAGCTGTGCGCCTAGTGAGAACAAATAAAAGTTTCTTGTAACAGCAGTCTCAATTTCCGTTACTGAAGGTTCAGCTCCAACCTGAACTCCAGGTGAATCACAGGGCAAAAATGTTAATTTCCTCTATCAGCCTTCCCAGTGGCAATTTTTCTCTTTGGAAGGATATTCTACAAGTACTGATTAATTTGAAGAACACCAATACTCTTAGGATTAAGCAACCAAGATCAGACTAGGTGCTGATTAATGTTAATTTTATTTATGTCTAGTAGTTAAAAAATACCCTCCAGCCAAATTCACGACTCCTAAGGTTTCTACACTAGATTAATCAGCACCTAGTCTGATTTGTTGAAACAAAGGGATTTGCAACAGCCTCTTCAGGTGTGTTATCTATGAAAACATCAATTTTGACCAGTGTGAGAAATGAAACAAACAAATACATCAAGACTAGCCCTAGATTATTTCTGTCTGATGGAGTAAAATACAGCAAAAATGATTATCAGGATCATGCTTAACATTGCATGTAATCATTAGGTACAGCTTGTGCAATGATATTCAGGCAACTTTCTAGCCCTTTGCTCTGGAAACATTCCTATAAACACCATAGAGCAAAAAAGAGTGGGTTAGAAAAGGAGTATTTCTGAGTTGATGTGGGCTTGACAAACACTCAGTACCCTGAACTGATACAACCACTTTTATTTTATTGTCTGGCCACTAAAAATCTCAATCTCTCTCTCTCTCTCTCTCTCTCAAAAAGAAAAAAAACAAACAAACAAAAAACAAACAAACAAACAAAAAAAAAAACCACCAAAAAAACTCAAACCTGAATATTATCTCTTCTGTTAATGGATGACATACCCAGCACTGACTAGAACTTTATTATCCTTCCATCGGTTGCACAGCAGAAAATCTGTAAGCAGAATTTCTTGAGTTAACACTGTTCATTTATGTAACATTCAACTCCTGTAAAGCATGTCAGAGAGACAGGCAAGGAGTGTGAAAGAAGCCTTGATAGTGGCGCAGTGTTGTGAGATTTGTGATACGCAACTTTAATTTCCCCTCTCTATTTGACCTGAAACCAGTAGCCACACTCACCAATTTCCCAGGTCTAATACAATAAATAGGCACTAAGCTTTGAATGCACTGAACTGTTCATAAAAATCAGGTTTTGGAACAAAAGCATGTTTAAAGGAATAAGTTTGCTAGAAATTTAAGACAGCCACATTTATTGTCTGTATTTCCAGGTTTTGTGAGGGTTTGCAGTTTTAATTGGAAAACTCATGACAACTATTTGCACTGTAGGAGCAGGCATCCTCTTAAAAGTCCTGCCACTGCTCCCCAAGCAAAGGAAAGTTAGTGAGAGACTGGGGTCAGTGCACATACCCTCTCAGGGGCTAAGAAGCCCAGAATGTGGCAAAAAACCTGTGATAAAGCCTTGCATGATACTAACATGTTCAGAAGCCTATCATCTCATATTTTAAACTTTAAAAGTATTCTGGAGTCAAAAATTTTGGAAAAAAAAATTTAAATTAAAGAAGTAAGATTTAATCTTCCCCATTTTTCTTCTCCTGAATTTAACTGTAATCACCTATGACGGGACCTAGGGAGTTTTATTAAAAGTACAGTAAGGCTGGTATCTAACACAGTATGTCTTTTTGTGTGGAGGAAGGAAAGAGTCTCTAAATGAAGGGTCGAATTCAGGTTCCAGTCAAATCAGGATATAATCCACACTCATGACAATGGGACCAACATTTTCGCCTAGTCCATTTATTCTACCAAGAGCAGGAAAACTCTTCCTCTAAACCATTTTTAAAACAAGAATTTTAATGGCCCACTGGCAGAAACTCTCCAGTAAATGTGGAGATTTTGCTTGGACTTGCAGAAACCTGTGCTTTAGACCTAAGGCTTAGATGATATGTATTGTCCCAAATGTCCTGAAACCTTTAGAAACCTTTTTTTGAAACTCTGCAGATTTTTCAAATAATTTACTTTTCTGGGGTTGATCCCGGCACGACAGTGAAATGCCAAAGACCCAGGCCGACTCTCTCAGCACCAAACCAGCCCTTCTTACCGACAAGTCACTTTGCCTTGGCTAGAAGCCAGATCGCCGTGTGCGGGCTGATGCTGTCAGACCTCCATTTGCTCTGCACGATTACGGCAATTTTACTCGCAGTTAGAGGTGCCGCTTTACCTGGCCGTGAGGGAGCTCTCCGGGAGCACCGTTCCGGCCCGAGCAGCCCTTCCCGCTGCCCCACGCCGCGGGCCCGGCGGGCCGGGAAGGGCGGGCGGTCCCTCTCCCCCTCGGCGCAGCGCTTTCGGGGCGGAGCGGCCCCGGGCCGGTGGCGGGGCGAGCGGCTGCCGGGGGAAGGAGGGGGCTGGCGTCAGGCGCT
>JANEHK010001573.1:0-12276 GCA_025960845.1 Tachycineta bicolor | reverse complement strand
TGTGGGTGTGTCGGGGGGTCTGTGAGGGGCTGAGAGCGGAGGCGGCCTGAGGGGCTGTAAGGTGTGAGGTGCGTGCGGCTGAGGGGCTGTGGGGGTCCGTGAGGGCTGTGGGGTATGTAGGGCGGAGGCGCTGTGGGAGTGAGGGATCTGTGCGGGGCTTTAGGATAGAAGGTACTTGACACTCGCGGCTCTGGCACTCTGAGACGTATTTTTCTGGCCGGCACGGCGCTGGGGCTGCCCGGTCCCGGCGTGGGGCGGTGCGTCCCGGGGAAGCAGCAGCTTCGCCTCCCCTCGATGGCAGCGGGGTGTCCCCGCCGCTGTCCCCCGGCAGGGGTGGAGGCTGGGCTGTGCCCCCTGCCTGCTGCAGCTTTCGTCTAAGTGGGGAAGGACCAGAGGGTCCCGACTAAGCCTGGCTGAGGCTCCCCGTGGCCGGAGCGCACCCGTCGGCAGCCGCTGTGGGGAGGGTGGGGGGATGTCGGGGCAGGCAAAGGAGCAATCACTGAGGAGGGAGATGTTTAATCTTAGAGTGGCTTTTGCTGCGGACGTTGGTTGCTTGGGATTTTTCATTGTCTAGATGGGCTCTTTTTTCATGTATTTGCAGTAGAGGGAATTAAACCCCCAAATCCCTCTAAATGTTTTGTATCAAAGTGGTGTGTTGTGGCTGCACAGAAAATTCGGGGTGAATGGGCTGATGAAAACTGGCTCAGTCAGATTTCAGGTCAGTACCCAGCCTTACAGGTGTCCATTTCTTGTTAAATGCAGGATTAAAGGAGAGGAGGTGGTCATGTCCGAGGAGGATGGCCACGAGTGGGAGCTGAGCAAGGAGAATGTGCAGCCCCTCAGGCACGGACGGGTGATGTCCAGTTTGCAAGAGGCACTGGCTCAGCAGGACTGCTCCAGCCACACTGCTGTGCAGCTGAAGAAACAGTAAGTGATGTTATAACAGCTCCTTTCCCCTTATTTTCCTTCTTCCTCATTTTATCAATGTCTTCTTTAACTGTACTAATCTCATAAGCGTTAAAAAAGGCATAAAAGAAGTTTAGTAACTATGCCTGTATTATTACCACACTCTAGCATTTTAAAACTACTGACTGTGGGTATTGTGTAGCACAGACTTCAACTTCTTAGGTTTGCAATGCAGCATTTAAACAGCAAACACTAGAGAGGTTTGGCTGTGCTTTTTAATAAATAATTAACTCTTTGTTTGTAATATACTAGATAAACTCACAGTGATAAACATGTATTTATTGGATGAATGATGCTATGTTGTAGGGAGTTTGAAGCAGAAATACGATTTTACTCTGGAGATGATCCTCTGGACGTGTGGGAGCGGTAAGTTTCCCTTTATTTCAGAAAAGAGAGTTGAAAGGTCAGATAGCCTTGTAAAAGCAAGGGAAACACATTCTAATTTAATAAGAAACTCATTGAAAGCTAAGTTCTATAATAGTTTTTAAATATTCTATTGTGTTTCGATATTATGCCTATTTTTTTCTTAATATCTTTATATTTTACTCTTATTAAGAACTGACTCCCTCTGAGTGCATTCTGTCTCTAGGTACATCAAGTGGACTGAGCAGGCCTTCCCCGGGGGTGGCAAGGATGGCAACCTGGCAGCAGTTCTGGAAAGGGCAGTGAGAGCCCTCCACGGACAGCAGCAGTACTACAAAGATCCTCGCTATCTGAATCTCTGGCTCAAGTTTGTGAGTGTTTCGGGAGCCTCTTTTGGGTGCTGCTTTTCCTTGGGACCTTGTCATGTTGCCTGCACACAGCTAAGCTGATTTTGGTGACAAGAGTCAGACTGTGTTGTACAACGAGTGCATTCATTAGATGTATTTTTCTGCAAACACTTTAATCTTGAATTCTTCTCATTTCCAGACCATTTTTTGGGGTTGTTCACTTTGGACAGCTACAAAGTCTAGAAGTTTTCGTTTTGGAAAAGCTGCCTTAAATAAACAGAGTTCAAATATTTATTTAAGGAGAAAGAGAAGTGATTTAAAGATACAACATCTAAAATATCTGTCCTACCAGATATTTTAGCTTCTAGCTGTCTTCTGTCCCCATCCTTTTACACTCTAGAGCAAGCTAAGCACATTCTGGTCCTGCTCTGTCTCTCCATTGCTGTAATTGTTGTCTGTTCCTTTTCAAAGCAGCTTTTCCCTAGCTGTTGCTTGCTGAGCAATTACCAGCTCCAAAACTGGCAAGGAATGTTCTATACTTCATCTGAAGCTTAAATAACTGTTAATTCTTAGGAATATTAATATGGTGTAATTCAGTCATTGAATTACTTCGCACTCAAATAAAAAATGATAAAATTCTCGGTACTGGCCTTAGAGCTGCTCCTGTCAGACCTGTATTGAAATCATTGGTGTCTTGCTGGAGGTGTCGAAATGCAGATTTTGACTGGGGCCCCTCTGCAGTGCCGTGTGATTACAGACACCCTTGGGTCATTTCAGGGTGATTGCTGCAATGAGCCCTTGGATTTGTACAGTTACCTGTGCAGCCAGGAGATCGGCACCACGCTGGCCCTACTCTACATCACCTGGGCAGAGGCACTCGAGGCCAGGGGCAGCTTCAGGAAAGCAGATCTGATATTCCAGGAAGGGCTCCAGCGCAAGGCTGAGCCTTTGGACAAACTCCAGGCTCATCACAAGTAAGGGAGGAACTTGGGTGCTTCCCTGGGTTCATGCCCTAGGCAAGGTTATGCTGACTTCTCCAATGTTTGTTTTCTAGGCAGTTTCAGGCCCGTGTTTCCCGGCAGACACTACTGGCACTTGAGGAAAATTCTGATGGAGACAATATGGGATTGCTGGAAATTGCAGAGCCTCAGAGAAGTTCGCTGGCAGACCTCAAAGGCAGAGGGAAAAAGAAAGTGAGAGCCCCCATTAGTCGTGTGGGAGATGCAGTTAAAGGTACATTCAAGAGCTAAAACAACCTGGGGTGGTTTCATCTCTTTAAGGTGAGATTTGTAATTGAATGTGACAGTTGCAGGTCAATTGACATAAATCTTCTTGCTTATAGTCATGAACCCAAACAGAAGCTGCCAACCTCAGACTTCTCAGCAGCTTCCAAATGCTCCGAGTTTTGCTGTGTTTGATGAAAATTCTGTGTCTGGACCTGAGATTGCCATGCTTACAGCACAGTCATGGCCAGCACCTCCAGTTCCCAAGGCCAAGGAGAATGAACTCAGCGCAGGACCGTGGAACTCTGGCAGGGTAAGGAGGCTCAAAAGGAGAGGGAAAAGAAAAGGGAGGTGTGTGTAAGTTGATGACTTCTGATTGCTGAAACAAAGTTGAGTCTTTCTCCCTTTCCTGTGGTTTGTGTCTATTGCAAATACAGATTTAATCATGGAATTGTGAAATTGTTTGGGTTGGGAGGAATCTTACAGATCATCCGGGTTCACCTTCCACTAGCCCAGGCGTTCCAAGCCCCATCCAACCTGGCCTTGGACACTTGCAGGGCTGGGGCACCATGGCTTCAGTGGGTAACCTGTGCAAGGGCCTCTTCCTCCCAGGGAAGAATTTCTACCCAATATCTCATCCCAAGCAACCCGCCTTTGGCTTGAGGCCCTTCCCTCTTGTACTGTCACTCCAGGCCCTTGTGAGTGGTTGCTCTCCTTCTAAAGAGTCCCTGGCCATGCATACTCTGTTCAAGTTTAGCAGGCTGATATTGCTGGAATAATGATTTAAAAAAAAACTCTGTGGAGCTTTAAGATCAAGAAAAAATTCTTGCTAAGAAGAAGAATTGGCAGAGGTGGCCTGCAAAAGTGTTTGGAAGGCAGAAAAAGAATATAAGAGGGAAGACCATAGCCACAGAAGGGGAGAGAAGCCAGGCATTAGATAAATCTGTAAGAAAAAAGCACGAGAGTTAAGTTCCATTGAAGAATACAAACCTGAAGGAAGAACTTGTTGTCTGTCTTGTGCAAAGAAGGCATGCTCAGCAGTCTGCAGGTCTTGCTTTGAAGTGCTTGTGAGGAAAACAGAAGAGCGGAGATCAAAAGAATTCAAGTGCTGTATCAATGGAATATTTATCCTAGCAATAGGATGACAGAAAGTAGCTTCCAATGGCTTAAACTAAACATCAAAAGAAGCAGCTGTGCTACAGGTGTTTAAACTATTGTAGAGAAGTGATGCAAGACTTCGTCTGAAGGGAATCAATCTTGTGAGATCAGGTTTGTTTCATAGGTGCTTAGACAACCCCAGTGTTGCCATGTTCTTTATAGCTGAGAAAAGAAGAATAGAAAGCCCTGAGACTGATGCCTGGAAGTAAACACAAACTTTTCCAGACCATGTTAGAATGATAATGTAAAAGCAAACCTTTACTTGGAAGCCTTCAGGTACAAAATATGGCAAAAAGCAGTGCTCAGGATTCGATCCTCACAACTGGGCCATGGGAATATCTGGCCAATATTGTCCAATGAGAGGAGCAGTTGGATTGGTCATCTCCTCCCTGTCTTCTGCCCTCCTCCCCTACCTTTATCTTGCCTGTGCTTAGGCGATGCAAAATAAAATGTCCTTGGAGAGGTAACAGGCAAGTCATAACAAAACTGAGGGATGTGTCAATAAGTGCCTGTTCACTGTGGGGGAGAACTGGAAGTTCCACTGAGGCGTTTAACTGTCTACAGAACCACAAATATGTGAAGAACACATAAAAGTGAAAACCTTGAGGCATCAAGATGATGTGAATATTTACATCTTCTGAATAGGGATGTTGTTATAAGTGAGGCTTGGTCACAGAAACTGGAATGAGGGAGGGATGGAACCAGGCTAACACTTAGGGCAACTCCAGGGCCATTCCTTTCATACGGAGAGCTGTTTGATTAACTGAATGGAAAAGTTAATTAAATCACAGGTGTCATATAGCTGAGAAGAGTGAGGAAGAGTTGTCAATATAAAATTTCTTTTACCAGTCTCTTTGTGCTGCTTAAAACATTCATTCTCATCTCTGAATGCTTCCACATTTCTTTTCATGTCTGACCTTAGAGTAGTCTCTGCTCCTTGCTTAATGAAATTTCTTAGATTTAATTAAAGAGAACATCCTGCATCTGGCAGAAGAGATGAGGGTGTTCAATTCCACTCCACTGAAGGGCAGTGCAAGAATAACCCTTGGTGAATGCTCTGACCTTGTAAAACCTGCCTAGAGAAGAAGAGGTTTCTCTTCCTGCTGGTTTCAGGATGCCTCAGGAAGCAGTTTGGGAACTGATGGAAAAGAGGAGAGGGTGTCTGAAGTATTCCCTCAATGTAACTTTTTGTGTGCTGAAGAGTCCCAGGGAATTGAAATAGGCAGAGGAGAGTAGTGCATTGTCAGGCTGAATTCCCCCTCTTCCCTTTACTGCTGGTCCTTGGAAGCAGTTAAGGGATTTTTGTGGTGCTGAAATGGCCTCTGATGGGAGAAGAGAAAAAAATACAACCCAAACGCAAGTCTGGAGGCAGTTGGTGGGCAGGGGAATGAATATTATCATAGCTTTGGGCAATCTTGGCTGTGGAAAAAGAGGAGCAGGTGGAATTGCCAGCCTGGCCAGGATAATATGTGTGTGTGTCTGCATATATCTATCTATCCCACAATGTGTATAAACCATCCCCTCAGAATAGCAGGGGCTGGGGCTGGTCAGGACACGCAGCAAGAACCTGCCTTGCTTTTAGGTGCCAGTGCTCAGCTGTTGGGCTGTGACTGTGTCTGAAGGGAATTCCTCTTGGAAAAGCCTCCATCAAGTTTAATTTTCTCGATGAGAAAGCCTTGAAATGAGCAGAAGCTGAGGGAAAGGGAGATGCAGAGTGCAGGGGGTGTGCAGACGGCAGTGACTCCCGAAGTTGTTAATGTTTCCTTTCCTCCCGCAGCGCCCTCGCAGCACTGTGAGCTCTGGCGTGGAAGTGCCCCGGCCTCTGCCCAGTTTCACCCCCTATGTGGAGGAGTCAGCTCAGCCACAAATGATGTGAGTGCTGGGTCTGAGAGGGGGGACTGCGTTTGGGATTCTCAAAGCTGCTTCCTAAAACTGGGACTTGTTTTGCCAAGTCCTTAAGCCTCTCGAGCTGCAGGAATTGAAAAATCTGTCAGCCTGGAAGCAATTAGTGTTGCATCTTGATGACAGAGGCTTCAGCCGAGGTTGCATGAGGACACGGCAAGTGTTCAGTGCTGCTCCTGATGTGGGAGCCTAGATCATATTTGTATGTGCTAATTAGTTTAATGGCTTGACTCGGTGTGTTTACAGAAAAGCACAAGCTACCTGTCTTAGGGTGCTGTGTGCTGTGAAGCAGCCCCAAATTGAGGCTGACTTGTGGCTGTTTTTTTGTGTCTTGGCAACTCTGTGCTCAGCATATCTGGAGTTATTTTCTGAAATAAGCTATCAGAGTTGCCATGCCAACAGTGTTGCTTAGGTGGTGGAGGAGGGAGTGTGCTGCTTGTCCAGCTCTCCCTGAAATGCTGATGAACCCAGGAGATGGGCTGGTTTACTTAGAGCAGAGGGAAAGGCAGTGTTTTGCAAGGTTGCTCTACCTTTCTGTGGCTGCTGATGGCCGGGGAATGGACAGGCTCCTTCTGAGAGAGCCTGTTTGGTGTTACTGACAGTTCCTGCTGGTCTGAATTGCCTGGGATCAGGGAATGCTGAGAGGTGGTGAGCAGCACGGATTGCCTTGGGCTGCAGAATGGCCCTGACCACGGCTAGGCCATAGTTTAGATGACAGATATGTAAAAACGGCATTTGTGTTTAGACTGTAAGACTGTTTCTTTCTCCTGAAAGTCAGTGTTGCCACATCAGTAAATGTCTTGGCATGCCGGTCTCTTGGATGAAGATTTGTTACTCACTGAGGGCAGCAGCTTTTCATAGCAGGGAGAGGGCAGGATTGGGTAGAACTGAGCACCAGGCTAAGTTACCCCTAAGTGACTTAGGCAGCGGCTTGCTATGTAGGTTTAGATTATGTAGTTGAAATCTTATAAGTATATTTTGGGGTATTTTGCTGTCTTTGGATCCATTTTCTCATCATAGCTTAGTCACCTGTCAAATGTGGAAGTGTTTTGTTGAAACTGATGCATATCATGCCATCAGGTGTCATCCATGGTTCGTGGCCGGAGGCCTCTGTTGTGATCTTAGTATTGATCACATCACTCCCACAATAAAGCTTTTAAACCACACACATTTGGAGCCCCTGTTTGCCTCTTGATCACTCCCAGGAGTGAGTTTATCCGGCTGAAGTCAGCTGGATTGCTGGTGTTGGTATCAGTGTTGTTTCTTCTCTCCTGAAATTAGCATGTAGGTTTCATCTGGCCCAAGAGTTTCCATTTTTAAGTCACTTTTCTTTCAGATAACATTCCTACTAACCACAGTTTAGGGAGTTGTCACTCAGGTCAATGGAACAAAATTCAGCGGAACCTGCTTCAGGATACACGGCAGTTCAGACATCGTAAGAATTTTATTTGCTTTTGACTGGATCTTATAAACACTTTAGATTGGATTTGTGTTTTGTTGTTTGTTTTTAGTTATCACACAGTTCTGAATAGTATGGTGGCCTTTGGTGTTACTTGTTCCAATTTTCTTGTGCATTTTGTCTAAGCACGGAACAGAATGTCTTTACATTACTCCAAAACCAGGTTCTGAAATTAGCCCTATTGTCTCCTGTGCCTGTTTTTCTGTGCTACAGTGAAGTTCACAAAGCCCAAGTAATAAATTCCTGGTTTTTCAGGACTCCCTGCAAAATTGAGCCCAGCATAAACTGTGTGTTAAGTACTCGCAAACCTGAGGAGCGGGAGGACCCGCTGCAGCGAGTGCAGCATCAGCAGCAGGATGCTCAGGCAAAGAAAGAGATGGTGATGTACTGCAAAGAGAAAGTTTATGCTGGAGTTGATGAATTCTCTTTTGAAGAGATCAGAGCTGAAATCTACAGGAAGAAAGCGAAAAAGAAAGATGAAGGTATGTTCCAAAGTAGGCTGGAGCAAGTAAGGCCTTCCAGATGGCATCATAAAATTGTATTTGCTTCTGTCTGTGATTGCAGCTGCTTCTCTTTTTCTATTGCAATGGTTATTTAATTGCTGTGAGGCACAGAGACAGTAACACATTCCACAACTTTACATGGAAGCTGTGGGGCAGGGAAAGACCACCTGACGTTTTGGCCCCTTGACAATTTAGGCAGCAGCCACCGATTGTATGTGAGGTAGGCATTGGGCCTTAGAGGTGTCTTTTCCTTAGATGAAATACAAGCCATAGAACGGAAGAAGGAAGAAATACAAAGGAAAATTGAGGAGCTGGAAAAGAAATTAAAGAAGAAAGAAGATGACAAACAGCAACAACCATATGAACAGGTACTGTCCTCGTTTCACTGTTCTTTTCCAAGTACCTGCAATTTTAAATAAAAGTTCCCAAGGAAGCCAAAAGGAAGCATTTCTGATATTCTTCTAACACACTTTAAACTTCTTTTGAAAGGATTCTTCACTGGTAAAGTATATCCTCTCTCCCTTCCTTCCCTGTTTCCAAAACAATGCATTTACAGTAAGTATTTTAAATAAAGAAACAGAATTATGACTTTGTAAGCTACCTAATTGCTTACTTAAGTCCTTAACAGTTGCAGGGTAACTAAAATCTCCTATGAAAGTATAAATATGGTTGCAAAGAGCAAATTATACCTTTTAACTACACTGTGCAATAAAAGTGGACTTTCTTCATGCAGGTAAGCTAAACACAAATAAGTGACTAAAGGCAACCATTCTCTATCAGGATTTTAATGACTGCGTGGGATTATCTCCATGTTTTTGGAACCTCTTTGCCTGGCTTGCAATTCAGTCAGTGTAGAACTGAAATGCAGCTTTGTTTCCACAGGCAGTGGAGGTAATGGGAGCTTCCACACCTTTGGAAATGCAAGGATTTACTCTTTCCAACATGAAAGAACATGGGGAGAAACAGCCTCAGACACAAAGGTAACAGAGGGGAGAACACTTATGAGGCTTAGTAGGTACAACTAGTGACATGGATCACTAGCAGCCTGTTTTCTCAGGTAGAATGGAATACAGCTTTGGCATCAGCCTGTGACCTGCATCTGTGCTCTTTCTCTATAAGTTTGATTATTTGTCTGTGGGATCTTAACCTCTTGCAAGTAGCATTTGTCAGCTTGGCTTGCCTTTTTTACAGAATTCACTTATGTTTTGTGAAGACCTGTAGAATACAAATGTGTTCGTTTTATCTTGTTCACAGTGAATTCCATGTCTATGAAGATGCTCAACTCCATAAACTGTCTTGTTCTGAGGGTAAGGATAAACAGAGAAATGAGGGCAGTCTTACAGAGAAACATACTAAACCCAGCAAGTTAGCTCACCTGATGTGGTGATAAAGGGATGGTTCATTAATGTGACAAAACCAAGCCTTTTTAAATGGGATTCTCTATATGCCAGCTCTCTAACTTCCTGTTAGGAGCTATACTTTTAGGACTGGGTATTAACTATTTTAAGCAGTGTTGGATGTGCTATTTTGGAAGAACTGTGGATATGGCAGAGCCTCTTGTTTTTCTTTACAGATGTAGGCCTGCTTCCCCCACCGGCTGCTGCTCCATTTTTCTCTATATTTGATGAATCCTCTACTTTGACAAATCAGAATACAAGGTAGGTTTATGCTAGACCTACATTTCAGAGGGAAGGGATACAGAAGCCTCAAAGCCTTTGCTGTAGCAGCTGAAGTAACTGTTTCTTGCAGGGGTGTGTGGGGGTGTGTGTTTTGTTTTGTTTTATGTTGGTATTTTTTATTCAATTACTCAATTTATTCAAAGACTCTGTGATGAGGAAATACTCTCCCATTTTTCATCTTCAACCTAGAACCGTTTAAGCTGCTCTATAAACTTCCTTTGTTCCTGAGGGCTGTATCTATTGCTTACTGCTAGTTCTGTAGTAGGAACTCGTTGATTGAAATTATCCCTAGAGTTCACTGCCTGAGAGGAATTTGCTGGAGATGGGAAGCTGCTCTACTAAATGTGTAACTGACTGTAATTTCTTCTTAGCTGCTCAGCAGATGGCAGCCAGAAAAGTGCCCGTCGCCCTCTCTCTGTTCGTGAGCGTGTGGATTCTCTGAGTGCCAAGGGAAGTGCAGCAGGAGCAGGAGCAGCAGGAGCCTGTGTAAGGGAACAGTTCAGGCCATGGCAGATTTCCTGTGCTGTCAGTGCAGCCTGTGCTGCTGTCAGACTGAGTCAGCTTGGCTGGGCTGGCATCACGTGTACAGAGCAAGGATTCTGAACTGCTGCCTGCCATGGCAGCAGTGCAACGGGGTGCTGATGAGGTTAGACTGGAAATATCTTGTTGTGGCTGTGGCTGCCTCATCCCTGGATGTGTTCCAGGCCAGGCTGGATGGGGCTTGGAGCAACGTGGACTAGTGAAGGTGTCCCTGCCCATGGTGAGGGGCTGGGAGTCGATGGTCTTTAAGGTCCCTTCCAGCCCAGACCGTTCTGAGATCCTGTGGTGAGTAGAATTCATGAAGATTGAATGTCCTATTCACGTTGGAAAGGGGTGGAGTGGAAGAAAGGGAAGAGAAACGTTCAGCTTCTAACTAAAGGTAAATTTGCCGTGAAATCTGCATTCTTTCAGTGCCTTTTCTTTATTCTTTCAGGATGAGCTGACTGGAATTGAGCGTTTGAGCGAGGATGCCATTGTGTCAGGCTCCTACAAGAACAAGAGCCTTTGTGCCAACCCAGAGGACACGTGTGACTTCAACAGGGCTGCCCACCTGGCCTCAACGCCCTTCCACGGCGTGGTGGCTCAGAGGGTGCCAGCTCCCGCTTTCTGTCCCAGTGAGCTGAAGGAAGATAGTCCGGAATCCAAGAGTGCGCCTCTGAATCAGGAGACGCCTGTGTGTGAAGGAGCGTTCACTGAATCTCTCAGTGTAAAAAAACTGAGGTAATCAATGGTAAAGGACCTTAAGGCCCTTCCCCTGCACGTGTTTCACGTTGTAGTTTTGGTATTGCTGAGGAAGGAGCTTTGTGACAAGCCCAGGATATCCTGGAGAGAGCCATGTCTTTAGCTCAGGGTCTGCTTTGCCTTGAGCAGATTGAAGAGGTAAGAGAGAGCCCACCTGGCTTTTCAGCATTACTGCTGTGGGACTTAAGTGCCAGGTGTTTTTTGTTTTGTTTTTTTTAACCAAATAACTTTTAGAGAAATTAATAAATGCATTCTGTCTTCATTATCGAACATGAAAAGCAGAATCACCTCCTCTTTTATACTTGTAGGGAGAAGGTAATTAATGGCACTGAGATCATATTAACTGAGCCTTAAACTTCAGGGAGCAGCTTTTGGGAGTGTCAAACTATTTCTTTTTCTGAAGTACCAGAAAGGTTAGGTTTTCTGTGACACTAAAGCAGAACTTCCTGTCACCTGAGCCCCTCAGGGAAAATGACAGGATGATTTTTATTCAGAGAAATAAGGTGGAGAATCAGCAGGTGCCAGGAGTTAACAGAAGGAAAGGACGGGAACACACGCGAGCAGGAGTAGGACTATGCCTTTCAGATGACAGTAACTGTGAGCGGATCTTTTCTGCGCCGCCGTGGGTGAAGGGGAACACTACATTTCCCGTGATGCCCAGGGGTGACGCAGGACGTCGCTAATCAGGTGGAGCGGGGCGCGGCCAATGGGGAGGTGGGAGCGGTTTGAATTCCGAGGCGGCGCTGCCGTTACGGCTTTCGGGCTGCTTCGGTCCTGTGTCGGTCCGGGCGGCTTGCGCCGCTGCGAGCTGTGTGCGGTACGTCCGGCTGGGCGGGGTTCGTGGGAATGGGGCCGCCCGCGGTGTAAGAGGCTAAGGCGGCCTCAGGTGCTGTGGTGTCCCTGAGTGGGTGAGGGCTGAGGCGTTGTGGGGTGAGAGGTGGGCGGCGGCTGCGGGTTGTGGGGTCCGTGAGGGGCGCGCGCGCCTGTGGGGCTGAGGAGGCTGTGGGCCGTGACGGGTCTTCGAGGATCTAGAGGGACTGTGGGGTCCGTGCGGGGCTGAGAGGCGCTCAGGGTTGATGGTTGTGGCGTCCATAAGGGACTGAGGTGGCTTTCGATGGTGTGAGGTGCGTGGAGCTGATGGTTGTGGGGTCCTTGAGAGGCGTTCGGGGCTCCGTGAGGGGCTGTGGGATCCCTGTGGGGATGAGGATCCGTGAGATGTGCGTAGGACTTGTGGGGGATGTAAGCTGTGAGGTGCGCGGGACTGAACGCTGCGGGATTCGTGAGGGGCACGCGGCTGAGGGGCGCTCGGAGATCCGTGAGGGGCTGTAGAGTGTGCGATGTGTGGGGATGTGGGTGTGTCGGGGGGTCTGTGAGGGGCTGAGAGCGGAGGCGGCC
>JANEHK010001571.1:0-12278 GCA_025960845.1 Tachycineta bicolor | reverse complement strand
TGTGGGTGTGTCGGGGGGTCTGTGAGGGGCTGAGAGCGGAGGCGGCCTGAGGGGCTGTGAGGTGTGAGGTGCGTGCGGCTGAGGGGCTGTGGGGGTCCGTGAGGGCTGTGGGGTGTGTAGGGCGGAGGCGCTGTGGGAGTGAGGGATCTGTGCGGGGCTTTAGGATTGAAGGTACTTGGCGCTCGCTGCTCTGGCACTCTGAGACGTATTTTTCTGGCCGGCACGGCGCTGGGGCTGCCCGGTCCCGGCGTGGGGCGGTGCGTCCCGGGAAAGCAGCAGCTTCGCCTCCCCTCGGTGGCAGCGGGGTGTCCCCGCCGCTGTCCCCCGGCAGGGGTGGAGGCTGGGCTGTGCCCCCCGCCTGCTGCAGCTTTCGTCTAAGTGGGGAAGGATCAGAGGGTCCCGACTAAGCCTGGCTGAGGCTCCCCGTGGCCGGAGCGCACCCGTCGGCAGCCGCTGTGGGGAGGGTGGGGGGATGTCGGGGCAGGCAAAGGAGCAATCACTGAGGAGGGAGATGTTTAATCTTAGAGTGGCTTTTGCTGCGGACGTTGGTTGCTTGCGGTTTTTCATTGTCTAGATGGGCTCTTTTTTCATGTATTTGCAGTAGAGGGAATTAAACCCCCAAATCCCTCTAAATGTTTGGTATCAAAGTGGTGTGTTGTGGCTGCACAGAAAATTCGGGGTGAATGGGCTGATGAAAACTGGCTCAGTCAGGTTTCAGGTCAGTACCCAGCCTTACAGGTGTCCATTTCTTGTTAAATGCAGGATTAAAGGAGAGGAGGTGGTCATGTCCGAGGAGGATGGCCACGAGTGGGAGCTGAGCAAGGAGAATGTGCAGCCCCTCAGGCACGGACGGGTGATGTCCAGTTTGCAAGAGGCACTGGCTCAGCAGGACTGCTCCAGCCACACTGCTGTGCAGCTGAAGAAACAGTAAGTGATGTTATAACAGCTCCTTTCCCCTTATTTTCCTTCTTCCTCATTTTATCAATGTCTTCTTTAACTGTACTAATCTCATAAGCGTTAAAAAAGGCATAAAAGAAGTTTAGTAACTATGCCTGTATTATTACCACACTCTAGCATTTTAAAACTACTGACTGTGGGTATTGTGTAGCACAGACTTCAACTTCTTAGGTTTGCAATGCAGCATTTAAACAGCAAACACTAGAGAGGTTTGGCTGTGCTTTTTAATAAATAATTAACTCTTTGTTTGTAATATACTAGATAAACTCACAGTGATAAACATGTATTTATTGGATGAATGATGCTATGTTGTAGGGAGTTTGAAGCAGAAATACGATTTTACTCTGGAGATGATCCTCTGGACGTGTGGGAGCGGTAAGTTTCCCTTTATTTCAGAAAAGAGAGTTGAAAGGTCAGATAGCCTTGTAAAAGCAAGGGAAACACATTCTAATTTAATAAGAAACTCATTGAAAGCTAAGTTCTATAATAGTTTTTAAATATTCTATTGTGTTTCGATATTATGCCTATTTTTTTCTTAATATCTTTATATTTTACTCTTATTAAGAACTGACTCCCTCTGAGTGCATTCTGTCTCTAGGTACATCAAGTGGACTGAGCAGGCCTTCCCCGGGGGTGGCAAGGATGGCAACCTGGCAGCAGTTCTGGAAAGGGCAGTGAGAGCCCTCCACGGGCAGCAGCAGTACTACAAAGATCCTCGCTATCTGAATCTCTGGCTCAAGTTTGTGAGTGTTTCGGGAGCCTCTTTTGGGTGCTGCTTTTCCTTGGGACCTTGTCATGTTGCCTGCACACAGCTAAGCTGATTTTGGTGACAAGAGTCAGACTGTGTTGTACAACGAGTGCATTCATTAGATGTATTTTTCTGCAAACACTTTAATCTTGAATTCTTCTCATTTCCAGACCATTTTTTGGGGTTGTTCACTTTTGACAGCTACAAAGTCTAGAAGTTTTCGTTTTGGAAAAGCTGCCTTAAATAAACAGAGTTCAAATATTTATTTAAGGAGAAAGAGAAGTGATTTAAAGATACAACATCTAAAATATCTGTCCTACCAGATATTTTAGCTTCTAGCTGTCTTCTGTCCCCATCCTTTTACACTCTAGAGCAAGCTAAGCACATTCTGGTCCTGCTCTGTCTCTCCATTGCTGTAATTGTTGTCTGTTCCTTTTCAAAGCAGCTTTTCCCTAGCTGTTGCTTGCTGAGCAATTACCAGCTCCAAAACTGGCAAGGAATGTTCTATACTTCATCTGAAGCTAAAATAACTGTTAATTCTTAGGAATATTAATATGGTGTAATTCAGTCATTGAATTACTTCGCACTCAAATAAAAAATGATAAAATTCTCGGTACTGGCCTTAGAGCTGCTCCTGTCAGACCTGTATTGAAATCATTGGTGTCTTGCTGGAGGCATCGAAATGCAGATTTTGACTGGGGCCCCTCTGCAGTGCCGTGTGATTACAGACACCCTTGGGTCATTTCAGGGTGATTGCTGCAATGAGCCCTTGGATTTGTACAGTTACCTGTGCAGCCAGGAGATCGGCACCACGCTGGCCCTACTCTACATCACCTGGGCAGAGGCACTCGAGGCCAGGGGCAGCTTCAGGAAAGCAGATCTGATATTCCAGGAAGGGCTCCAGCGCAAGGCTGAGCCTTTGGACAAACTCCAGGCTCATCACAAGTAAGGGAGGAACTTGGGTGCTTCCCTGGGTTCATGCCCTAGGCAAGGTTATGCTGACTTCTCCAATGCTTGTTTTCTAGGCAGTTTCAGGCCCGTGTTTCCCGGCAGACACTACTGGCACTTGAGGAAAATTCTGATGGAGACAATATGGGATTGCTGGAAATTGCAGAGCCTCAGAGAAGTTCGCTGGCAGACCTCAAAGGCAGAGGGAAAAAGAAAGTGAGAGCCCCCATTAGTCGTGTGGGAGATGCAGTTAAAGGTACATTCAAGAGCTAAAACAACCTGGGGTGGTTTCATCTCTTTAAGGTGAGATTTGTAATTGAATGTGACAGTTGCAGGTCAATTGACATAAATCTTCTTGCTTATAGTCATGAACCCAAACAGAAGCTGCCAACCTCAGACTTCTCAGCAGCTTCCAAATGCTCCGAGTTTTGCTGTGTTTGATGAAAATTCTGTGTCTGGACCTGAGATTGCCATGCTTACAGCACAGTCATGGCCAGCACCTCCAGTTCCCAAGGCCAAGGAGAATGAACTCAGCGCAGGACCGTGGAACTCTGGCAGGGTAAGGAGGCTCAAAAGGAGAGGGAAAAGAAAAGGGAGGTGTGTGTAAGTTGATGACTTCTGATTGCTGAAACAAAGTTGAGTCTTTCTCCCTTTCCTGTGGTTTGTGTCTATTGCAAATACAGATTTAATCATGGAATTGTGAAATTGTTTGGGTTGGGAGGAATCTTACAGATCATCCGGGTTCACCTTCCACTAGCCCAGGCGTTCCAAGCCCCATCCAACCTGGCCTTGGACACTTGCAGGGCTGGGGCACCATGGCTTCAGTGGGTAACCTGTGCAAGGGCCTCTTCCTCCCAGGGAAGAATTTCTACCCAATATCTCATCCCAAGCAACCCGCCTTTGGCTTAAGGCCCTTCCCTCTTGTACTGTCACTCCAGGCCCTTGTGAGTGGTTGCTCTCCTTCTAAAGAGTCCCTGGCCATGCATACTCTGTTCAAGTTTAGCAGGCTGATATTGCTGGAATAATGATTTAAAAAAAAACTCTGTGGAGCTTTAAGATCAAGAAAAAATTCTTGCTAAGAAGAAGAATTGGCAGAGGTGGCCTGCAAAAGTGTTTGGAAGGCAGAAAAAGAATATAAGAGGGAAGACCATAGCCACAGAAGGGGAGAGAAGCCAGGCATTAGATAAATCTGTAAGAAAAAAGCACGAGAGTTAAGTTCCATTGAAGAATACAAACCTGAAGGAAGAACTTGTTGTCTGTCTTGTGCAAAGAAGGCATGCTCAGCAGTCTGCAGGTCTTGCTTTGAAGTGCTTGTGAGGAAAACAGAAGAGCGGAGATCAAAAGAATTCAAGTGCTGTATCAATGGAATATTTATCCTAGCAATAGGATGACAGAAAGTAGCTTCCAATGGCTTAAACTAAACATCAAAAGAAGCAGCTGTGCTACAGGTGTTTAAACTATTGTAGAGAAGTGATGCAAGACTTTGTCTGAAGGGAATCAATCTTGTGAGATCAGGTTTGTTTCATAGGTGCTTAGACAACCCCAGTGTTGCCATGTTCTTTATAGCTGAGAAAAGAAGAATAGAAAGCCCTGAGACTGATGCCTGGAAGTAAACACAAACTTTTCCAGACCATGTTAGAATGATAATGTAAAAGCAAACCTTTACTTGGAAGCCTTCAGGTACAAAATATGGCAAAAAGTAGTGCTCAGGATTTGATCCTCACGACTGGGCCATGGGAATATCTGGCCAATATTGTCCAATGAGAGGAGCAGTTGGATTGGTCATCTCCTCCCTGTCTTCTGCTCTCCTCCCCTACCTTTATCTTGCCTGTGCTTAGGCGATGCAAAATAAAATGTCCTTGGAGAGGTAACAGGCAAGTCATAACAAAACTGAGGGATGTGTCAATAAGTGCCTGTTCACTGTGGGAGAGAACTGGAAGTTCCACTGAGGCGTTTAACTGTCTACAGAACCACAAATACGTGAAGAACACATAAAAGTGAAAACCTTGAGGCATCAAGATGATGTGAATATTTACATCTTCTGAATAGGGATGTTGTTATAAGTGAGGGTTGGTCACAGAAACTGGAATGAGGGAGGGATGGAACCAGGCTAACACTTAGGGCTACTCCAGGGCCATTCCTTTCATACAGAGAGCTGTTTGATTAACTGAATGGAAAAGTTAATTAAATCACAGGTGTCATATAGCTGAGAAGAGTGAGGAAGAGTTGTCAATATAAAATTTCTTTTACCAGTCTCTTTGTGCTGCTTAAAACATTCATTCTCATCTCTGAATGCTTCCACATTTCTTTTCATGTCTGACCTTAGAGTAGTCTCTGCTCCTCACTTAATGAAATTTCTTAGATTTAATTAAAGAGAACATCTTGCATCTGGCAGAAGAGATGAGGGCGTTCAATTCCACTCCACTGAAGGGCAGTGCAAGAATAACCCTTGGTGAATGCTCTGACCTTGTAAAACCTGCCTAGAGAAGAAGAGGTTTCTCTTCCTGCTGGTTTCAGGATGCCTCAGGAAGCAGTTTGGGAACTGATGGAAAAGAGGAGAGGGTGTCTGAAGTATTCCCTCAATGTAACTTTTTGTGTGCTGAAGAGTCCCAGGGAATTGAAATAGGCAGAGGAGAGTAGTGCATTGTCAAGCTGAATTCCACCTCTTCCCTTTACTGCTGGTCCTTGGAAGCGGTTAAGGGATTTTTGTGGTGCTGAAATGGCCTCTGATGGGAGAAGAGAAAAAAATACAACCCAAACCCAAGTCTGGAGACAGTTGGTGGGCAGGAGAATGAATATTATCATAGCTTTGGGCAATCTTGGCTGTGGAAAATGAGGAGCAGGTGGAATAGCCAGCCTGGCCAGGATAATATGTGTGTGTGTGTCTGCATATATATATCTATCCCACAATGTGTATAAACCATCCCCTCAGAATAGCAGGGGCTGGGGCTGGTCAGGACACGCAGCAAGAACCTGCCTTGCTTTTAGGTGCCAGTGCTCAGCTGTTGGGCTGTGACTGTGTCTGAAGGGGATTCCTCTTGGAAAAGCCTCCATCAAGTTTAATTTTCTCGATGAGAAAGCCTTGAAATGAGCAGAAGATGAGGGAAAGGGAGATGCAGAGTGCAGGGGGTGTGCAGACGGCAGTGACTCCCGAAGTTGTTAATGTTTCCTTTCCTCCCGCAGCGCCCTCGCAGCACTGTGAGCTCTGGCGTGGAAGTGCCCCGGCCTCTGCCCAGTTTCACCCCCTATGTGGAGGAGTCAGCTCAGCCACAAATGATGTGAGTGCTGGGTCTGAGAGGGGGGACTGCGTTTGGGATTCTCAAAGCTGCTTCCTAAAACTGGAACTTGTTTTGCCAAGTCCTTAAGCCTCTCGAGCTGCAGGAATTGAAAAATCTGTCAGCCTGGAAGCAATTAGTGTTGCATCTTGATGACAGAGGCTTCAGCCGAGGTTGCATGAGGACACGGCAAGTGTTCAGTGCTGCTCCTGATGTGGGAGCCTAGATCATATTTGTATGTGCTAATTAGTTTAATGGCTTGACTCGGTGTGTTTACAGAAAAGCACAAGCTACCTGTCTTAGGGTGCTGTGTGCTGTGAAGCAGCCCCAAATTGAGGCTGACTTGTGGCTGTTTTTTTGTGTCTTGGCAACTCTGTGCTCAGCATATCTGGAGTTATTTTCTGAAATAAGCTATCAGAGTTGCCATGCCAACAGTGTTGCTTAGGTGGTGGAGGAGGGAGTGTGCTGCTTGTCCAGCTCTCCCTGAAATGCTGATGAACCCAGGAGATGGGCTGGTTTACTTAGAGCAGAGGGAAAGGCAGTGTTTTGCAAGGTTGCTCTACCTTTCTGTGGCTGCTGATGGCCAGGGAATGGACAGGCTCCTTCTGAGAGAGCCTGTTTGGTGTTACTGACAGTTCCTGCTGGTCTGAATTGCCTGGGATCAGGGAATGCTGAGAGGTGGTGAGCAGCACGGATTGCCTTGGGCTGCAGAATGGCCCTGACCACGGCTAGGCCATAGTTTAGATGACAGATATGTAAAAACGGCATTTGTGTTTAGACTGTAAGACTGTTTCTTTCTCCTGAAAGTCAGTGTTGCCACATCAGTAAATGTCTTGGCATGCCGGTCTCTTGGATGAAGATTTGTTACTCACTGAGGGCAGCAGCTTTTCATAGCAGGGAGAGGGCAGGATTGGGTAGAACTGAGCACCAGGCTAAGTTACCCCTAAGTGACTTAGGCAGCGGCTTGCTATGTAGGTTTAGATTATGTAGTTGAAATCTTATAAGTATATTTTGGGGTATTTTGCTGTCTTTGGATCCATTTTCTCATCATAGCTTAGTCACCTGTCAAATGTGGAAGTGTTTTGTTGAAACTGATGCATATCATGCCATCAGGTGTCATCCATGGTTCGTGGCCGGAGGCCTCTGTTGTGATCTTAGTATTGATCACATCACTCCCACAATAAAGCTTTTAAACCACACACATTTGGAGCCCCTGTTTGCCTCTTGATCACTCCCAGGAGTGAGTTTATCCGGCTGAAGTCAGCTGGATTGCTGGTGTTGGTATCAGTGTTGTTTCTTCTCTCCTGAAATTAGCATGTAGGTTTCATCTGGCCCAAGAGTTTCCATTTTTAAGTCACTTTTCTTTCAGATAACATTCCTACTAACCACAGTTTAGGGAGTTGTCACTCAGGTCAATGGAACAAAATTCAGCGGAACCTGCTTCAGGATACACGGCAGTTCAGACATCGTAAGAATTTTATTTGCTTTTGACTGGATCTTATAAACACTTTAGATTGGATTTGTGTTTTGTTGTTTGTTTTTAGTTATCACACAGTTCTGAATAGTATGGTGGCCTTTGGTGTTACTTGTTCCAATTTTCTTGTGCATTTTGTCTAAGCACGGAACAGAATGTCTTTACATTACTCCAAAACCAGGTTCTGAAATTAGCCCTATTGTCTCCTGTGCCTGTTTTTCTGTGCTACAGTGAAGTTCACAAAGCCCAAGTAATAAATTCCTGGTTTTTCAGGACTCCCTGCAAAATTGAGCCCAGCATAAACTGTGTGTTAAGTACTCGCAAACCTGAGGAGCGGGAGGACCCGCTGCAGCGAGTGCAGCATCAGCAGCAGGATGCTCAGGCAAAGAAAGAGATGGTGATGTACTGCAAAGAGAAAGTTTATGCTGGAGTTGATGAATTCTCTTTTGAAGAGATCAGAGCTGAAATCTACAGGAAGAAAGCGAAAAAGAAAGATGAAGGTATGTTCCAAAGTAGGCTGGAGCAAGTAAGGCCTTCCAGATGGCATCATAAAATTGTATTTGCTTCTGTCTGTGATTGCAGCTGCTTCTCTTTTTCTATTGCAATGGTTATTTAATTGCTGTGAGGCACAGAGACAGTAACACATTCCACAACTTTACATGGAAGCTGTGGGGCAGGGAAAGACCACCTGACGTTTTGGCCCCTTGACAATTTAGGCAGCAGCCACCGATTGTATGTGAGGTAGGCATTGGGCCTTAGAGGTGTCTTTTCCTTAGATGAAATACAAGCCATAGAACGGAAGAAGGAAGAAATACAAAGGAAAATTGAGGAGCTGGAAAAGAAATTAAAGAAGAAAGAAGATGACAAACAGCAACAACCATATGAACAGGTACTGTCCTCGTTTCACTGTTCTTTTCCAAGTACCTGCAATTTTAAATAAAAGTTCCCAAGGAAGCCAAAAGGAAGCATTTCTGATATTCTTCTAACACACTTTAAACTTCTTTTGAAAGGATTCTTCACTGGTAAAGTATATCCTCTCTCCCTTCCTTCCCTGTTTCCAAAACAATGCATTTACAGTAAGTATTTTAAATAAAGAAACAGAATTATGACTTTGTAAGCTACCTAATTGCTTACTTAAGTCCTTAACAGTTGCAGGGTAACTAAAATCTCCTATGAAAGTATAAATATGGTTGCAAAGAGCAAATTATACCTTTTAACTACACTGTGCAATAAAAGTGGACTTTCTTCATGCAGGTAAGCTAAACACAAATAAGTGACTAAAGGCAACCATTCTCTATCAGGATTTTAATGACTGCGTGGGATTATCTCCATGTTTTTGGAACCTCTTTGCCTGGCTTGCAATTCAGTCAGTGTAGAACTGAAATGCAGCTTTGTTTCCACAGGCAGTGGAGGTAATGGGAGCTTCCACACCTTTGGAAATGCAAGGATTTACTCTTTCCAACATGAAAGAACATGGGGAGAAACAGCCTCAGACACAAAGGTAACAGAGGGGAGAACACTTATGAGGCTTAGTAGGTACAACTAGTGACATGGATCACTAGCAGCCTGTTTTCTCAGGTAGAATGGAATACAGCTTTGGCATCAGCCTGTGACCTGCATCTGTGCTCTTTCTCTATAAGTTTGATTATTTGTCTGTGGGATCTTAACCTCTTGCAAGTAGCATTTGTCAGCTTGGCTTGCCTTTTTTACAGAATTCACTTATGTTTTGTGAAGACCTGTAGAATACAAATGTGTTCGTTTTATCTTGTTCACAGTGAATTCCATGTCTATGAAGATGCTCAACTCCATAAACTGTCTTGTTCTGAGGGTAAGGATAAACAGAGAAATGAGGGCAGTCTTACAGAGAAACATACTAAACCCAGCAAGTTAGCTCACCTGATGTGGTGATAAAGGGATGGTTCATTAATGTGACAAAACCAAGCCTTTTTAAATGGGATTCTCTATATGCCAGCTCTCTAACTTCCTGTTAGGAGCTATACTTTTAGGACTGGGTATTAACTATTTTAAGCAGTGTTGGATGTGCTATTTTGGAAGAACTGTGGATATGGCAGAGCCTCTTGTTTTTCTTTACAGATGTAGGCCTGCTTCCCCCACCGGCTGCTGCTCCATTTTTCTCTATATTTGATGAATCCTCTACTTTGACAAATCAGAATACAAGGTAGGTTTATGCTAGACCTACATTTCAGAGGGAAGGGATACAGAAGCCTCAAAGCCTTTGCTGTAGCAGCTGAAGTAACTGTTTCTTGCAGGGGTGTGTGGGGGTGTGTGTTTTGTTTTGTTTTATGTTGGTATTTTTTATTCAATTACTCAATTTATTCAAAGACTCTGTGATGAGGAAATACTCTCCCATTTTTCATCTTCAACCTAGAACTGTTTAAGCTGCTCTATAAACTTCCTTCGTTCCTGAGGGCTGTATCTATTGCTTACTGCTAGTTCTGTAGTAGGAACTCGTTGATTGAAATTATCCCTAGAGTTCACTGCCTGAGAGGAATTTGCTGGAGATGGGAAGCTGCTCTACTAAATGTGTAACTGACTGTAATTTCTTCTTAGCTGCTCAGCAGATGGCAGCCAGAAAAGTGCCCGTCGCCCTCTCTCTGTTCGTGAGCGTGTGGATTCTCTGAGTGCCAAGGGAAGTGCAGCAGGAGCAGGAGCAGCAGGAGCCTGTGTAAGGGAACAGTTCAGGCCATGGCAGATTTCCTGTGCTGTCAGTGCAGCCTGTGCTGCTGTCAGACTGAGTCAGCTTGGCTGGGCTGGCATCACGTGTACAGAGCAAGGATTCTGAACTGCTGCCTGCCATGGCAGCAGTGCAACGGGGTGCTGATGAGGTTAGACTGGAAATATCTTGTTGTGGCTGTGGCTGCCTCATCCCTGGATGTGTTCCAGGCCAGGCTGGATGGGGCTTGGAGCAACGTGGACTAGTGAAGGTGTCCCTGCCCATGGTGAGGGGCTGGGAGTCGATGGTCTTTAAGGTCCCTTCCAGCCCAGACCGTTCTGAGATCCTGTGGTGAGTAGAATTCATGAAGATTGAATGTCCTATTCACGTTGGAAAGGGGTGGAGTGGAAGAAAGGGAAGAGAAACGTTCAGCTTCTAACTAAAGGTAAATTTGCCGTGAAATCTGCATTCTTTCAGTGCCTTTTCTTTATTCTTTCAGGATGAGCTGACTGGAATTGAGCGTTTGAGCGAGGATGCCATTGTGTCAGGCTCCTACAAGAACAAGAGCCTTTGTGCCAACCCAGAGGACACGTGTGACTTCAACAGGGCTGCCCACCTGGCCTCAACGCCCTTCCACGGCGTGGTGGCTCAGAGGGTGCCAGCTCCCGCTTTCTGTCCCAGTGAGCTGAAGGAAGATAGTCCGGAATCCAAGAGTGCGCCTCTGAATCAGGAGACGCCTGTGTGTGAAGGAGCGTTCACTGAATCTCTCAGTGTAAAAAAACTGAGGTAATCAATGGTAAAGGACCTTAAGGCCCTTCCCCTGCACGTGTTTCACGTTGTAGTTTTGGTATTGCTGAGGAAGGAGCTTTGTGACAAGCCCAGGATATCCTGGAGAGAGCCATGTCTTTAGCTCAGGGTCTGCTTTGCCTTGAGCAGATTGAAGAGGTAAGAGAGAGCCCACCTGGCTTTTCAGCATTACTGCTGTGGGACTTAAGTGCCAGGTGTTTTTTGTTTTGTTTTTTTTAACCAAATAACTTTTAGAGAAATTAATAAATGCATTCTGTCTTCATTATCGAACATGAAAAGCAGAATCACCTCCTCTTTTATACTTGTAGGGAGAAGGTAATTAATGGCACTGAGATCATATTAACTGAGCCTTAAACTTCAGGGAGCAGCTTTTGGGAGTGTCAAACTATTTCTTTTTCTGAAGTACCAGAAAGGTTAGGTTTTCTGTGACACTAAAGCAGAACTTCCTGTCACCTGAGCCCCTCAGGGAAAATGACAGGATGATTTTTATTCAGAGAAATAAGGTGGAGAATCAGCAGGTGCCAGGAGTTAACAGAAGGAAAGGACGGGAACACACGCGAGCAGGAGTAGGACTATGCCTTTCAGATGACAGTAACTGTGAGCGGATCTTTTCTGCGCCGCCGTGGGTGAAGGGGAACACTACATTTCCCGTGATGCCCAGGGGTGACGCAGGACGTCGCTAATCAGGTGGAGCGGGGCGCGGCCAATGGGGAGGTGGGAGCGGTTTGAATTCCGAGGCGGCGCTGCCGTTACGGCTTTCGGGCTGCTTCGGTCCTGTGTCGGTCCGGGCGGCTTGCGCCGCTGCGAGCTGTGTGCGGTACGTCCGGCTGGGCGGGGTTCGTGGGAATGGGGCCGCCCGCGGTGTAAGAGGCTAAGGCGGCCTCAGGTGCTGTGGTGTCCCTGAGTGGGTGAGGGCTGAGGCGTTGTGGGGTGAGACGTGGGCGGCGGCTGCGGGTTGTGGGGTCCGTGAGGGGCGCGCGCGCCTGTGGGGCTGAGGAGGCTGTGGGCCGTGACGGGTCTTCGAGGATCTAGGGGGACTGTGGGGTCCGTGCGGGGCTGAGAGGCGCTCAGGGTTGATGGTTGTGGCGTCCATAAGGGACTGAGGTGGCTTTCGATGCTGTGAGGTGCGTGGAGCTGATGGTTGTGGGGTCCTTGAGAGGCGTGAGGGGCTCCGTGAGGGGCTGTGGGATCCCTGTGGGGCTGAGGATCCGTGAGATGTGCGTAGGACTTGTGGGGGATGTAAGCTGTGAGGTGCGCGGCACTGAACGCTGCGGGATTCGTGAGGGGCACGCGGCTGAGGGGCGCTCGGAGATCCGTGAGGGGCTGTAGAGTGTGCGATGTGCGGGGATGTGGGTGTGTCGGGGGGTCTGTGAGGGGCTGAGAGCGGAGGCGGCC
>JANEHK010001570.1:0-10843 GCA_025960845.1 Tachycineta bicolor | reverse complement strand
TGACAACCCAAAAAAAAAAAAAAAAAAAAAAAAAAGAAAAAAAGAAAAAGGGCATTTCAAACATCAAGCATCCCCAACAAGACTTCAAGACTAAAGGACAAACCTTCCCCCTTCACCTCTCCACACTAGCTCGAGGGAGTCTCTGTCCATGGCAAGTTCTCCTTTGTCAGTCTACATTGACACGAGTTGGCTGCAGGAGGCATTTGCATTGGACATCTCCCCAGATGGGGCTGAAAAAAAGAAGCAGCGATTCCTGTGGAAAGAAAAAGGCAATGCCATTTGGGAAGACGCCTGCGTCAGCTCCTTGCAACTGCAGACCTTTTATCCCTTGCATAAAGCAACATCCATCCATGGGACAGCACTAGCGTTTTGATGACAATGCTGACAAAATTGTCGCCCCTTCCTGCTGCTGTAGGTGACTCCAAATCACAAGAAATGCGCCAAGTGTGCCAAAGACAGGCAGCCATGGTGAGAAAAAAATAGCTGGTGTGCTGGAAAGGTGTCCAAAAGAATGCTTTGTAATCTTCCCTTTTCATCATTTCCCCAGCCAAGACAAAGCAATGTCCATTTCCCAGTCACCAATGGTGACCCAGGCACAAAATGCAGTGTGGGGACAGAGTCTGCCCTGGCCAGGGCCGTGCCGTGCCGTGCTGGGCCAGCTCCGGGAGCCACCCGCTGTGCCCATGCTGTGCCGCAGCCCCAGCTCTGAGCGCTCGTCCCCGCCGAGTCCGGCCAGTGCCGGGGCGGAGCCGGGTGCACACGGGGCCAAGCGCAGCGCCCCCCTCAGGCCACGCGCCACCGGTGCAGCCGCGGCTGTTGTGCTCCAGGCGTTGTGGCCAAGGCAGCGATCGATGCCATGGCGCAGCTGCCGCTGCCTGCTGGGCTCGGCGTTGGCACCCTCCCCACCAAGCTGTGGTGCCTGGTGAATGACCCCCGCGTCCTCTCCGTGCGCTGGGACAGCGAGGCCGGGGGCTGCTCATAGACTGCTCCCTGTTCAAGCGGGAGCTGCTCAGGCCAGGTGGTGCCCAGGGACCGGCCCCACACGCCTTCAGGGCCATGCAGTTCCGCAGCTTTGTGTGCCAGCTAAACCTCTACGGCTTCCGCAAGGTGCCAGGCTGGGCTGGCATGGCTGCACCAAGCAATGCCGGGGCCTGGCTGCACTACACCAACCCCTGGTTTCGCCGCGACCGCCCCGACCTCCTGCTCCGCATCAGGCACCAAACCGTGGCCAACACGCAGCGGCGGGCGGCGGGGCCAGAGGGGCGCAGGTGCCCGCCCTGCAGCTCCCAGCAGCTCCCCGGGCCGCGGCCGCTGCCGGACGAGCAGCACGGGCGCCCTCGCTTCCAGCCGCTGCCCAGGGAGCGGCCGCCACTCGCTTGGCACCTGCCCTGCAGCTTCCACCTGCTGCACCGGGAGCAGCCGAGGCCGGCCCAGAGGGAGGGGCCGAGCCGCTTCCAGGAGCTCTACGGCGAGCGGCCGCTGCCCGCCGAGCGAGAGCTGCTACGGGTCCCACCCTGCCACTTCCAGGGCTTCCACGGGGAGCCCCTGCTGCCGCTCCGATGGGAGGGGCCCCGCAGACACTTGCAGGAGCTCTACGGGGGGCAGCCACCTCCGCTCGACCAGGACGTGCTCAGGATGCAGCCCTGCAGCTTCCAGCAGCTCCACAGGGTGCAACAGTGTTATAAATGAGTTCTGTTCATATGATCTATGTTTTAGTTACTTAATTGTTAAGTAATTCCATTAAGATTGATAATGCTAGTTCTGTTCAAAGATTTTGCCTTTTTCCTGTTTTAATATTGATTAATCATCTTATGTACTTCTGTTTGTTAATTAAGAATTCACTTTGTTACCTGCATCTCTGCTCCCATTCATCAGATAGCATCTGAATATGCAAATAAAAAGAACACTGGAATTCTGGGAACTACTCAAGAATGAGAGACTCTTAAAGCAGAGAACCAAAGTAGAATCCAGGACTGAAATCACACTTTAAACTAGTGCAAAAAGTAAAAGTGTGCGCCAAAGCAGCTTTATTTGGTTTCCATGACCTGAGGGGGAGTTCTCCATCGCTGGACGACTCCTGACGAACGAAGCAGAATGACTCCCTGGCAAGGGAAAAAAGAAACAAACCGTGAGGGGTGTGAGAGTCTCAGCTTTGCTGTGGAGCGAAGCTGTTTGTACCTCCTCCTCTGCGTTGCCAAGGGAGCAAGCAGGCTCTCCCTCAGAGCCAAGCTTTCTAATAAAGGCATAAAAAGGAGCAAGTCTCCTGGCTCTTTTTTTTCCATAACAATTTTTGGGGGCTCGTCCACGGGATCTGGCCACGCCTGAAGAAGGACTGAGGAGGGGACAGCCACTCGCCCTTCGGATCTCTGGGACAGCTGGCCCAAGCAGGAGCAGCCTGCGACCGGCAACAAGGAGGAGCGCCGGAGGGTGAGCATTCCGGCGGTGGGTAAAGGAGACGTGGGAGTGGGAGTGTGAGAGAGTCGGGGGCTGGCAGCTCGGACCTCTGGAAACAAGTGTGGACCCCTCCGTACTGCGGTTTTGGACCCCTGTGAGGGGGCCGGCCAGGAAAAGGGGGAAGCGAAAGAACTAGTGAGTGAGGTGTCTCCTTAGGGGCAGAAAGGGCCCCTCCCCTGGGTGTGCAGGGGAAAAAGAGTGTGAGTGGCACGCATTAGGGGAAGAAAGACCCCCCCCCTTGGCGTGCAGGGGAAAACAGAGTGTGAGTGACACGCATTGGGGGCAGGTCCCCCCCTTAAAGGCTAGAGTAGCCCAGGAGGGTTTAGAGTCCCTGGAGGGGTGGGAAAACCGTACCAGGGTTGACAGGGTGTCCCCAGACACTGCGGGTGCCGAGAGCTCATGAGAGTCCCTGCTTCCCAGGACTGAGCCAGACGCACCGGAGAGGGTGTGCTGCCGCGGTCTCAGGGAGGAGGCCGTAAACCCACAGCCCAAGGACACCGGGGTGGGGAGTCAGCTTGGAGGCGAGGCAGGCATCCTGCACACACACACTCATCCCTCTTGCCGAGGCTGCTTCGCTGGGGAGAAGTAGTCAAGCCAGTCCTGGTGGAAGGCAAAGAGGTTGAGCCCTGCTCGGGTTGATCCTTGGAAACAAGGAAGGGATACCCCCCCAGGTAACCCATGCGGAGTCTTGACCTCTTACCTCCGTTTCAAAAAGTGAAGAGGGGAACGGTACTAGCGACAGGGCAGTCTAGTCTGGGGTTTGGACTGAAAGTGTCCGGCCTGGCGGGGGCTAGGCGTGGGAAGGTCCTGGGGCCCGGAAGGGGATGCCAGTACCAGGGACCCTGTCCTGCGCCGCAAAGTGTGTCCAGAGTCTCAGGGGTGAGGCAAGGCGTGGGGGTACATAGGAGGTGAGGTCATTAGGACTCACCTCAAAGGGGTCAGAAGAGAATCTGAGCCCCTGGTGTAAGTTAAGTGTGAGCGTCCAAGAAAGTGAAGAAGGTTAGAGAAAGTGAGTAGAAAGAGAAAGAGTTTGTTCCCTGAATGAAAGCAAAAGTGTAGGAAAGAGTAGAAAAGCATAAAGTTTAGAAGTTTTATGTTGAAGTGTTCAAGAATTAAGTCAAGAGATTTGAAGTTGAGTGAGAAAAGCCAAAGAATTTTTTTTGCTTAAAAACCTGTGTTGCCTGTCAGTAGAGGGCACCTTTGAAATTTTAATTTTCAGTCTAAGGAAAACGGGACAATGTACTAGTAAGAAGAAGAAATCCCAAGAGGAAAATAACAAAGTAAAGAGTATTCCACCTGGTAGTCCCTTGGAACAACTTTAGCTAAATGGGATTCTGTAGAGGCCACAAAAGGACTAGATCAGGTTAAAATGGTGTTTTATTGCACAGAAGTCTGGCCAAAATTAAAATTACTAGGAGAGTGGCCGTGGTTTGGAACACATGATGAGTGGATGTGCTATCAGTTAAATCAGTACCTAAGAACTCAGGAAGATCCAGACATAAACCAGTTAGCCTATGCTGCTTGTTGGCAAAAGAGAGCCACGAGTAAAGAGAATATAAAAGTCTGCAAATTAAAAGAAAAAGAAAAGTGTGAAAGAAGGAAGAAAAAGAAGACAGAAAAGAAACTAATCAAAGATGGGACCCTTTAGACCATTTACCCCCTCCAGTTTACCCAGAAGTGCCCCAAGTCCCACAAAATCCTGTCCCAGTTCCCCTACTAACTTCCCTGAGTCAAACTCAAACTCCTTCAGAACCTTCTCTTCCTCTTCCCCCAGTGGTTCCATCATCACCCCTCCTTAACACCTCTCCTCCTCAATCCTTAGTACCTTCTCCCCCTAGTCTCCCAACAGCCCCTTTGTCACCTCCTTCCAATACTGTCCTTCCTCAGTTGTTATTAGCCTCCTCTCTCCATCCCTTCACAACTCCAATTAAACCTTCCTCGAGCCCAAATCAAAGTCAAGGTTCTTTTGCCCCAGTTATAACCCCTTCAGTTTCCCAAAACACAACCTCTCCCCTAGTCCCCCTTCCTCCCACAGTACCATCCTCTGCTTCTCCTCCTACAGATTTTACTACTTCCCCATCACCTACAGCAATTCCCCTGCCACCCCCTAGTTGGGAGTTAACCAAAACCCCTACAGACTCCCGTGAGTCATCCCATTCTCCTGGAAATCCCCAGGAATCCCTGACCCAGACAGTTATTACCAGTTAATAATGTGAGTGAAGGACCCTGTTGGAACACCAGGTCAAAAGCCTTAAAGCCAGAAAGACTTTTTCCCCTCAGGGAAGGGGCTATGGGAGGAGTGATTGGAGGAGCAGGATTTGTAAATGCCCCATTAACAGCCTCTGAAGTAAAGGATTTAAGAAAGAGCTAGGAAATTTAGTTGAAGATCCCATAGGTATTGCCACACAGGTAGATCAATTCCTTGGGCCCAATGTTTATACATGGGGAGAGTTGAATTCTATATTAAACATCTTGTTCTCCCCTGAGGAAATACGAATGATCAGAACAGCAAGTATCAGAATCTGGGAAAAGGAAAATGGGTTGGGGCCACCTGGAGATTACCCAAGGTGAGACCCAAATCGAGAAGAAAGGAGACGGAGAAAGAAGTTAAAGATGTAGGTATACAATTTTTAAACTTTTTTGGAGAAAAGGGGTTAAAAGTATCTCGAAGTAAACTACAGTTTGTGGAAACTGAGGTCACTTATTTAGGACGCATAATTGGAAAAGGGAGTAAAAGGTTAAGCCCTGCAAGAATTTCAGGAATAGTGTCTATATCACCTCCAAAAACTAAGAGAGACATAAGGAAACTTCTAGGCCTGTTCGGATACTGCAAGCACCGGATAGATAAGTACACTCAAGGGGTCAAGCTTCTTTATGATAAATTAATAGACCAGGAACCAATGAATTGGACAGAGAGTGACGAGAAGCAGCTACAGGATCTAAAAGAGAAATTATCCTCAGCACCAGTTTTAAGCTTACCAGATCTTAAAAAGGAGTTTGATTTGTTTGTAAACAACGAAGAAGTGATAGCATATGGAGTTTTAACCCAAGAATGGGGAGGATACCGAAAACCTGTAGCATTTTTATCAAAACTATTAGATCCAGTGGCCAGGGGATGGCCGGCTTGTCTCCAAGCAGTTGCAGCTGCAGCTATTTTAATAGAAGAAGCTCAAAAGTTAACATTACACGGAAAGATAAGGATACATACTCCACATGATTTGAAAACAATTTTACGCCAAAGAGCTCAGAAGTGGCTCACAGATTCTAGAATCCTAAAATATGAAATTATACTGATAAATGCAGATAACCTAGAACTAACAACTTCAAAAAGCTTAAATCCAGCCCAGTTTCTCTCTGGCGAGCCCACTGAAGAGATAGAACACCATTGCCTAGAACTCATTGATATGCAGACAAAAGTGAGAGAAGATCTAGAAGACACACCCCTTCCATATGGGAGAGTATTGTTCACAGATGGGTCATCTCGAGTGGTGGAAGGGAAAAGAACATCCGGATACACTGTGGCTGAGGGAGAGAAAATGGAAGTCTTAGAAAAGGGAAAGTTACCAAGTAACTAGTCAGCACAGTGCTGTGAAATATATGCACTAAAGAGAGGGCTAGACTTATTTAAAGATGACCGAGGGACCATTTACACAGACTCTAGATATGCCTTTGGTATCGTGCACACATTTGGGAAGATTTGGGAAGGACGGGGATATTTCAATTCAAAAGGGAAAAACTTAGTACACACAGAATTAATAAAGTCAGTGTTAAAATCTTTACAAAAACCAGTAGAAAATGCAGTAGTCCACATAAAAGGGCATCAAAAGGGAAATATGCCCAAGATAAGGGAAAACCAGTTAGCTGATAAAACAGCCAGAGAGGCAGCTTTAGAACCAGGAGAACCAGTAAAAATCCTTAAATTTGAGAAAATACGAGGAAAATAAGAAGAGATAGAGCAGGTGTTTAGTGAAAAAGAGCAGAAAGCAATAAAAAAATTAGGATTACACCAGGGGGAACATGGAGTATAGTTAACAGCAGACAGATGGAAATTCTTGAATAAAGCCCTAGCCCAAAAAATACTTACAGAAATACATAATTTAACCCACTGGGGGACCCAGGGGTTATGTGACCATTTCCTAAGGGAAAACCTATGTATTGGAGTACACAAATTAGCAAAAGCAGTTACTCAAGAATGTATAATATGTCAGAAAATAAATCAAAAAGTTATGAGGAAGACTGAGCCTGGAGGGAGGGAGTTAGCCTTAAGGCCCTTCCAGAATGTGCAAATTGATTTTACTGAGATGCCCCCTGTTCAAGGGTACAAACACTTGTTAGTGATCATAGATCACCTTACCCATTGGGTAGAGGCATTCCCTACAAAAAAGGAAACAGCAGAAGTAGTAACAAAAATAATATTAGAAGATATCCTCCCTTGGTATGGGCTGATAAATAATACTGATTCAGATAGAGGGCCACATTTTACAGCACAAATTCTACAAGAGGTAACACAAGCCTTAGGGATAAAATGGACGTTACACACCCTGTGGCATCCCCGAAGCTCAGTCAGAGTTGAAAGGATGAACAAGACCATTAAAAGTGTACTGACTAAACTAATAGCAGAAACTCAACTAAATTGGCTTAAATGCTTACCCCTAGCATTATTACGAATCAGAACACAGCCATGAGCAGATACAGGAGTGTCACCATATGAAATGTTATTTGGGCTTCCCTTTTTGTTATCTCCTTATAGTTCTAAAGACTACCTGGAAGGAGAGGAAATCACTAGAAAATATCTAAAAACCATTGGACAAACCCTAGAAAATCTCAGAAGGAAAGGCTATCTTCCTCAAACTTCCCCTTTGGATGCAAACGTGCATAATATCAATCCTGGAGACGGGGTATTGATCAAAACATGGACTAATAATATCCTGTTGACCCCGAAGTTTGAAGGTCCCTACCAAGTACTGTTAACAACTCACACAGCAGTGAGCACTAAGGAAAAAAGATGGACCCACATCACCAGAGTTAAAGGGCCAGTACCCCCTCCTGGAGAGAACCCGAGTTCAGCACCCTCACCGGATGAAACCGAGTGGACAGTAACACCACACCCGACAGACTTGAAATTAACCTTTAAAAAGAAATAAGAGATAACAGAGACTCTGAAAACCTTTTGTTTCAGTTGCCTCTCCCATAATCAACGAACTCAAAAAAAAAGGGGGGGGGGGGCACAATAAGGGATAATATATGTAAACCTAAGTCAGTTTTTGTTAGTAGCAATTTAGATAAGTTTAAGTAAAAGATATATTAAAAAAGGTATAAGGTTTTTTAATATGTTAATGTCAAAAGTTGTTTAAGTTCTCTAAGTAGCAATTTGAGCAAGTTCAAGTAATAGGTAAATTAAAAGAGTATAAGATTTTTTTTAAGAAAAGAAAGTAAATCTCCTACAGATCATTCTCTAAAGGCAACTAAATTAATAGGGAAGGGAAGTGGAAGCATGTTAGTGGGTTCTTTAGGAGACCTCTCCACTCCAAGAGGCAAGGCCGGGTGGAGCAAGAGATCCAGGAAGGACGGCCCATACTGGACTCTTGGGAGGGATCGTACTGGTGATGTTCATAGAGCACACCTACGAAACAAAAGCCTGTACTAACTGCTACCATCCAGTGTACGATGGAGAGGATCTCAGATCCTTATTCAGGGTCCATACTAACGTGAACCCAAACTGCTTTGACCACTCCCAGTTGAATACTTGCCAAGAGGATGGAAAAGTTTATTGGACCACAAAAAACACAGCTAGTTATGCACAGCGCCTATTTGGGGAATGTCCTATAGGAGACACTTGGTTATGCTTTGAAGCAGATCACAAAGGATTGAGAGATATAATAAAAAAAAAGGTGTTGACCACAGAAATTGAAAAAAGCCTAGACATCCCATCAGGAAAAAACCTGTTCATTGACTTAGTAGAAAGAATCAGTCGAGAATTAAATTTAACCGAGTGCTGGATATGTGGAGGTACACAAATGTCCGAAATATGGCCTTGGGAGGGAATTAGCTTAAGCCCTCTAGAAATTCTAAAATGGAAACAAACTGAACAGAATACACGAGGTCTAAGAACAAGAGGAAGAGAGAAGGGAGATCTCATATCCAAAATCATTGGGGAAGAATGAATTATGAGGAGAGGAACCCGGTATCAAACCCGTGTAGGAAAATTAATGTGTAAGAGGTAGATAATAGTGATAAATTCAAGCGCTAAATGGGTTCCCAAAGGGCCTAAGGAGTATTGGTCAACTGAGAACATGGAAAAATGTATTTATAATGAGAGGTATGAATTATATGAATGTATTGACAAAGCTATAAATCCCTTTTGGGGAATAAAAGAACTGTCTCAATTTTGGCAACAGCCTTTTGAAACTAGGGAAGATTACTGGGAGGCTCCAAATCACCTGTTCTGGATCTGTGGGGATACTGCTTATACAAAATTGCCTGGGGATTGGTCAGGAAGCTGTACAACAGGGATCATAAAGCCAGCTTTCTTCCTATTACCCAAGAGATTAGGAGCACACCTAGGAGTCCCAGTATATGACAATCTGGGAAAAGTCAAACAAAAGAAAAGAGATACTCTAAAAATAGGTGGAGACCAAAAATGGAAAGGAAAAATATGGACCCCAGAAGAAATCATTAAAACCTATGGGCCAGCTACATGGGCGCAGGACGGGTCCTGGGGGTATCGCACTCCAATCTACAGGTTAAATAGGATCATTAGGCTCCAGGCTGTCCTAGAAATGGTATCTAACAGAACAGCTCTCGCATTAGACCACATCACTGACCAACTAACACAAACAAGAGCTGTAATATACCAAATACGTCTTGCTGTAGACTACCTTTTGGCAGATGAAGGAGGAATCTGTGGTAAGTTTAATTCGTCTGAATGTTGTTCATAATTGATGATAAAAGCACAGTAATTAAAAACATCTCAAAAGAAATCAGATAGCTAGCCTATGTGGGAAATCAAGAGTGGACTCCTCTAATGGACACCAACTGGTGGAATAGTTTTTGGTCATTCAAGGGGGATTGGTGGAAGAAAGCTGGGTTTATGATAATTTGCTCAATCACCGGGTTAATGTTTTTACCCTGTCTAATCCCATATCTAATTCGAACAATTAACCTCCACAGTCCAAGCCAGTATCCAGATCCCTAAAGCAACCAGTCAAAAACAAACCATAATGATGGTGATAGAGAGTCAAGAACCCAAATATGAGAATGCCAAAGAAATATATGAGAAGTTCCGAAAATGTAGAAAATTTTATTTTCAAGAAGAAGAGGTAACAAATTGATGCGAGCTAAAGCTCGAACAAGGAAATAGAGGGGGGAGTTGCTATAAATAAGTTCTATTCAAATGATTTATGTTTTAGTTACTTAAATTGTTAAGTAATTCCATTAAGATTGTAATGCTAGTTCTGTTCAAAGAATTTGCTTTATTCCTGTTTTAATACTGATTAATCATCTTATTTACTTGTTAATTAAGAATTCACCTTGTTACCTGTATCTCTGCTCCCATTAATCGGATAACGTCTGAATATGCAAATAAAAAGAACACTGGAATTCTGAGAACTACTCAAGAATAAGAGACTTAAAGCAGAGAACCAAAGCAGAATCCAGGAAAGAAGTTGCACTATAGACTAGTGCAAAAGGGAGGGGGGTCTGCCGAAGCAGGTTTATTTAGTCACTGTGACTTCAGGAGGAGTTCCCCATCACTGGATGACCCCTGATCAACGAAGCAAAGACGAGTCCCTGGCAAGGGAAAAAAACCCGAGGGGGCGGGAGTCCCCAGCTTCGCTGTGGAGTGAAGCTGTGTGTACCTCCTCATCCGCGTTGCCAAGGCAGCAAGCAGGCTCCCCCACAGCCAAGCTTGATAATAAAAACATAAAAACGAGTAACTCTCCTGGCTCTGGCTTGTCTCTTTGTTTCCATAACACCAGGGCAGAAGCCTCAGGTGCCCTTGCACTGTGCCTGGGCAGGAGCCGCAATCCCCGGATGCTCTGAGCTGGCTCTGCTGAGTGGTGGCTGAAAGCAGGCAGTGGCCACAGAGCGCTGGGGAAAGGTCCCGGCCCTGGCTTGGGCTTGGGCCACTGGCCCATGGAGCAAATGAACTTGCAGCTTGTGGGCCAGAGCTGGCAAGAGCAGGCAGTGCTGGTTGGGAGAGCCTCTTGGCAAGGGCCCGCAGCGGCAGGACACCGGCAATGGCTGGACGCTGCTTGGAGGCAAGGTGAGCTGGGGTGTGGGGATGGACTTGTTCCCTGGGAGGGCGGTGGGGCCCTGGGGCAGGGTGGGCGGAAAAGCTGGGGCTGGCCTGCAATGGCTGCAAGTGTGCAAGGGCTGGCTGCACGGGACT
>JANEHK010001568.1:0-12290 GCA_025960845.1 Tachycineta bicolor | reverse complement strand
GCCATTCTAAGTCCCCCACAGATCCAGCATTTGGATAATCCTAATTCTGTAGCAATTTCTTGCATCAAATCTACAAAAAGTTTCTTAGTTGAGGTTGTCAAATCCCAGTCGCTATACTGCTGTTTGAATTGTTCATACAGCTTATCCAGTTCCTTTAATTCTTTCCCTATGGCTTTTTTACATATTTCTTTTGTTTCTTTTCGTTTTCCTTTTTTTTTTTTTTTTTTTTTTCCTTAGTGCTGTACCTCCTATACCTATACTTGGATCATTTCCATTCTCATCTTTCTCAAAACAACAGCAAAAAAATTTATAATGAGGACAGATTTGATCCCTATAAGGATAAGGAGCTGGTCAAGTAAATCAATTTTTTCCCTATGCAATCCATTTTTCTATTTTTAACACACACATCTATAAAATTGCTGCAATTGTAGCAGGCAGCACTAACATGTGTGTGTGCCACAAACACAAATTCCATCTTGTCCTTGACCCACATGGAGTGACTGCATTTATTACAAGGATCAACATTATTGGGACTTTGGTTTTGCATCAATTGTTCTCTCAGTGCCCGCTCTTGTGCTGCTTGTTTTATTATTGTTTGTTCCTGCATTGCTCATTCCTTTCTCTCATGGACTCTGTCCAGAGTGGCTCCATAATTTTGGCCAGTTGCCAAAGGCACCACGACAAACACAGTGAAAATAATCCTCAGGAGTTTTGACTTTCTACTGTCTTCAAGGCCCTTTGTGTTGCAGCTAAGGGCCAAGATGTCAGGATTCTTGGCAGCAAAGTTTATATGCTGGGATCTAGTCACTGGTGCATTTGGTCTCACTGGTACCCTTGGCCTCATGTTTGTTTCAAGGATGGCACAGATTACTCACAGTTCTCACAGCACTGCCCTCTCTCTCTCTCTGGGTTAGTCAGCTACTTCTTCTTTTAGTCTAAACCACCAAAGCTCTGGAGATGTGCCAACCACAATAAGATTTGCTTTTTTACTACTTCAGTTAGCAAACTGATTTGTTGGTCGCTTTTTGCTCTGATGTTGAGGATTATTATTAAGTCTTCATCCTTACCAATAGGCACATTCGCAATGCCAATTCACATCAGAAATGTGTCTATAGCGTGGCACACAAATTCCTTCTCCACAGCAACTGATCTATGATACTCTGATCTATAATCTTATGAATTGTTTGCTCTCTTACCCTCTCAAAAGCTAATATAGAAAAACTCATTTGTCTAAATTTGCTATTCATTGAACCGCTGCATAAAAAGGTTCCATCTTCATATCTCAAAGGTGTTCCAAAAAAAATCACTGAAAAAGCTTTTTAAATTAACTATTCACACACGCAATCCAAGCAAGTTAAACAAATCAATTGACTCTCTCTTTCTTCTGCTCTTGTTACTCTCCATCACGAATTAAGGCAAAGCACACAAATAACACAAACCCATGGGCGACACTCTAAGCCATGCTTAGTACACTCCCAGTGTGTTACTTGTTCTTGGACTCTTTTAGTAACAGGTGTTACCAGTTTCTTTTTCTGGATTTGAAGTTCCTCCTTGAAATCTGTTAGTGTTAATTGCTGAGGCCCTCTTAAAAGATTTTCAATTTGTTCAGGCTGTTCCCATTGATCAAGGAAGTGTCTAATCCCTTCCCATCACCATTCCTCTGCCTCTAAACTCAATGGAGTTGCTGTCAACAGCCAATCCAGAATGCCTAATTTTTCTAATAAATTAAAAATACAAACCTTTAATTGTTAACTATCAAAGGAGTTTTATAACCTGAACAGGTTAAGCAAGACAATTTATCTTTTTCTGTTGTTTCTGGGAATCCTACTGTATCTACTTCTTACTTTTATTATCCTTTGTTGTTCCTGTAGTGTTCTGAAAGCCACTAATTGTTCCATGTGATACGCTAAATAAATAAATGCTCTTTGTACTTGATCTTCTATTATATAACTATCAATGTTGATCTGTGCTAAAACCCAGTTGTTCATTCTCAAAATCACTCTACTCTACTAAAACATCGTATACAAATAATCATAAAAGCTACTTCTCTTTGGCCCCAAGGTACAGTTGTTCTGTGCCAATGTCTTTGTCTCAGCCACTTCATGGTCACGGCTTTACACCGCTCACACTGATGACCGTGTTTGCAGCAACCTTGCTGAAACATGGAAACTTCTCTCTGCAGGATGGCAGCTTCTGACCTTTCTGTACTAAGGATATCTTCAGTATCCAGGGGCTGGGTTATTCTTTCAATATGTGGGTGGCACACCAAATGTATTGCAGCATTATGTGAAATCCACAGCCAAAAACTTTTTTCCATATGAGCTATAGCCTCTGGGCACCAAATACTCTCTTCAGCCATGTTTTGGATTAATTACACTTTTACTTAAAACTGTATTTTGGACTTCAATAGAATGGTTTAATCAAATTTAAGTAGTTTTTAATTTTACTTTCAGGTCTCCTGGTGTCAAAATAATTTTCCAGTCTTTATTTGGTATAGGTCCTTTTACCCTTGAAGCATGAGTCTAGCCTTTTTCTGCCATTCAAACTGTGGTTTTGTCAGGGAGAATCCATTGTCCCTCTTTTAGACTTGCTCCTAGGTTTTTCATGGCTTCTACTTCTGCTAAAGAAAAGTAAGGTGTTTGATTTTGTGTTCCTGCTTCCTGAAAAGTCATAATTACATTGCTGTTTTCCCTCAGGGCAGCTTTCTTAGCTGCCCATCATCAGCCAAATTGTTTCTTCTTGTTTTAATATTTCTCCACCTCTGGTGGTCTTTCACATGAACCACTGCTATCTTTTTTTGACTCTTCAAAGCTCTAACAATTTGAATTATCAATCCTTGGTGCACTAATCCTTTTCTTTGGGTGTTTATAAGTCCCCTTTCTTTCCAATTTTTTCTAAATGTGTGTACTACCCCAAAGGCATATTTTGAGTCGGTGTATATGGTCCCTTCTTGATCCTTTAATAACAACAATGCACAGAATAATGCATAGAGTTCACAGGCTTGTGCTGACCAGGACGGGCTAAGGGGACCAGACTCTTTTACTTCCAGTTTTTTTCCACGAATTATGGCATACCCAGATTTCCTTCTTCCATCTACCACTCGAGATGATACATCTACAAATACTTTTTCTCCTGTTTTTAATTCTTGTTCTCTTTAATCTGGGCATATTTTTGTTTGTAACTCTATGTCCTCCATGCAATCATGTATTAATTCTTCCCCTGGGTCCTCATAAAGGAACTGAGTGGGGCTTTATATATTTGCCACTCTCAGATCTAATTCAGAGCAGTCTATCAAGATAGCCTCATATTTTAATATTCTGCTATCAGTTAACCATTTTCCAGTGTTTTTAGCAAGGATTCCCCTAATATTGGGGGAGATGTACACTTCTAGTGGTGCCCCAAAGGTAACTTTTGCGGGTTTCTTCTACTAACACAGCAGTGACTACCAGAGCTTGCAGCCATGTTGGCCAACTCTTACTAATTGGATCCAATAATTTGGAATAATATCCTACTGGCTTTCGGCTTCCTGCCCAATCTTGAGTCAATACTTCATAAGCCCTTTGATCAACTGTATTAAAAATAATTGAAAAGGGATTTCTAAATTGGGAGGACTCAGTACAGGAGCTTTCAGTAGGGCTTCTTTAACTTGCTCAAAAGTTTTCTGATCCCTTTCAGTCCATTTCAAGCAACTGGTAGTTAATTTCTCATATAGAAATTTTACTTTTCTACTAAACCATTCTATCTACTGCTTACAAAACCCCAAAGTCTCAAAAACTGCTTTATTTCTCTTTTAGACTTTGGGGGTCCCATGTTCAATATTCCTGGAATTCTTTCAGGGTCTAGATTTTTCTTTTGCTTACTAATCCTATGACCTAAACACCACACTTCTGACTCTACAAACTGCAATTTTGACTTTGATATCTTTAGCCCATTTTCTTCCAGAAAATTTATAAACTTAATAGTACCTATTCTAGATTCCTCTTCAGTTTCTCCTTCTACTAGCAAATCATCTACATACTGTTGCAGCTTAATTCCTTTGGGTAACTCAAAGGACTTCGAAAGATTTTCTAACGCCCTCCCAAAAATATTTGGTACCTCTGTGTCCTGGTTTGGAGACAAATTTTGGGAAAACCCCTGTATAGGATCTCTCTGGAAAGCAAACCCAAGTGGCTCACTCCCTCCAACCAGTCCGGAAAAAAAAACCTTTGTGGAGAAAAGTGGAAAAAGCTATTTTACTAAACAAATAAATTGCATACAAGTATAAAGAATGAATAATATGAAACAATAAAACCTCTCGTTCTGGAGTGAGATGGCAAATTGAGAAAGTCCTTGCCGTGGGTGGAGCTCGGCTCTCTCTCAGTCTCTCCTCAGTCCCAGTGCCTCCGGCGCTGCTGGAAAATGCCGAGGTCCAGGCCCCAGTGGGCCACAGGTGCAGCCCCCAGTACTCCCCTGGGTTTTCAGTCCGGAGCAGGTTTAAACAGTTCCAAGAAAAAGGAAAAAAAAAAAAAAAAAAACAGTCCAGGGAACTTCTCTGCCCTAGCTAGCTGAAACTAACTAAAAGCCAAAAGATCTCTGTCCTGCAGTCTCTCCAAGCCTCCACCAAACACACTGTCCGCAGAAGAATGTGGAGGAGTCAGGCAGTTTTCTCAAAACAAATTCTGCGCTTCTCCTTGCTCCTAGAACCTGTCTTAAAGGCACAGGACTCAATATACAGCACAAACAGAACAGACGACTGGGGATACAAGCATCATAAAGTTACCCTAGGACATTCCACCCCTTATCCCCATCTTGTCAATTTACTAAAACTAATATATACTCTAGCTCTACACACACATACATCTATATAAAAACAATATGCAATATACAGCTACATACAGTGGCAGTACCATTCAGCACACAACGATAATTACACACGGTTCTCACCCAACGATCAGATCTCCCTGGGGTACACATCGTGTGGTTCCATCTTTCTGCATTACCCACCATGTGCAACCTGGCCCCTGAGCAAAGACAATCCCACGGATGGGATCCTCCGTACTTGAAGCAGAATTGATCCAAACTGTCTTCCCTAACAAACCTCTTACATGTACTACAGGGACTTTCTCTCCATCTACTGTATGTAGGGGCTCAGATTGGGCAGGGCCTGCTCAGTTGGTGGAACCTCGGGTGTTAACTAACTAGGTGGCCTTTGCTAGATGCTGCTCCCAATTTTTGAATGATCCCCCACCCAGTGCTTTCAGGGTAGTTTTTAGCAGTCCATTGTATCTTTCCACCTTCCCTGAAGCAGGTGCATGATAGGGGATATGGTACACCCACTCAATGCCATGTTCCCTAGCCCAGTTGTTGATGAGGCTGTTCTTGAAATGAGTTCCATTGTCAGACTCAATCCTCTCAGGGGTACCATGCCTCCAAAGAACTTGCTTTTCAAGGCCTAGAATGGTGTTCCGGGCAGTAGTGTGAGGCACAGGGTAGGTCTCCAGCCACCCAGTTGTGGCTTCCACCATGGTCAGCACATAGTGCTTGCCTTGGCGGGTTTGGGGAAGGGTGATGTAGTCAATCTGCCAGGCTTCCCCGTACTTATACTTGGACCATCGCCCGCCATACCATAGGGGCTTCACCCGCTTGGCCTGTTTGATGGCAGCACGCATCTCACAGTCATGGATAACCTGAGAAATACTGTCCATGGTTAGATCCACCCCTCCGTCTCGGGCCCACTTATAGGTGGCATCTCTGCCCTGGTGACCTGAGGCATCATGGGCCCATCGAGCTAGGAACAACTCTCCCTTGTGTTGCCAATCTAAGTCTATCTTTGACACCTCTATCTTTGCAGCTTGATCTGCCTGCTCGTTGTTGAGGTGCTCCTCATTAGCTCGACTCTTGGGGACATGGGCATCTACATGACAGACTTTCACAGGTAGCTTCTCTACCCGAGTGGCAATGTCCTTCCACTCATCTGCAGCCCAGATTGGCTTTCTCCTGCGCTGCCAATTGGCCTTTTTCCACTTCTCCAGCCATCCCCACAGAGCATTGGCTACCATCCACGAATCAGTGTAGAGGTAGAGCTTTGGCCACTTCTCTCTTTCAGCAATGTCCAGGGCCAGTTGAACAGCTTTGAGTTCAGCAAGTTGGCTTTACCCACCTTCTCCTTCAGTGGCTTATGCAACCTGTCGTGTGGGGCTCCATACGGCTGCTTTCCACTTTCGTTTCATCCCAACGATGCAGCAGGAACCGTCAGTGAAAAGAGCGTAGCATGTTTCTTCTGCTGGCAGTTGGTTGTATGGTGGAGCTTCTTCAGCATGTGTCACTTGTTCCTGCTCCTCTTCATCCATGAGACCAAAATTTTCACCTTCTGGCTAGTTTGTAATTATTTCCAGAATCCCAGGGCGATTTGGGTTTCCAATGCGGGTGCGCTGAGTGATGAGGGCAATCCATTTGCTCCATGTGGCATTGGTGGCATGGTGGGTAGAGGGAACTTCTGCTTTGAACATCCATCCCAGCACTGGTAGTAGAGGTGCTAGCAGGAGTTGTGTTTCAGTGCCTACCACTTCTGAGGCGGCTTGAACTCCTTCACGTCGGGGTCACCATTTGTGGAAGAACGGGAGACGAGCCTCATGCTATCATGATCAACAAGTCTCCACTTTATTAACATGCTTGCATACAGATATAGTGCAGTTAATTTGCTTATGCATATTACAAAATTGTAGCTCCTAATTGGTTTACTATTTCACAATGCATGTTTTTTCTGTGGTCAGCCTTGCAGTTACAGCTACATGATTTCTGCTGATCAACATCCTTGTTATTTTGTAACTTCTTTATACAAGGACACAGTATCCTTGCTGTTTGTCACGTGGTCCTGCATGTTTTCTGCTAAGCCTTAACAAATTTCATCTGAGGCCCTTGCTCTGCAACCATGCCTCAGACAAACTCTCCACATTTCTCCCGTTTTCTTTTGATTGTACTAATAAATGCTGTTTAAACATAGTCTGCATTGTTCGCTGTATAGCATTTTGTAAAACACATGCAAATACATGGAAGGCAGGTAATTGTTAAAAGGATCACAATGCCAGTCATCACAGCTATTTTCAATATAGAGGCAACCCAAGGTCCAAGTCCTAAAGAAGCAAGCCATCCATCTAAACCCCATCCTTGTTCTAATCGCAATTGTCCTGTCAATTTCCTCAAGTTGTCGATTTGAGCATGAATAGATTGTGGATGGTCAGACAAGTTCATACAACACATTCCTTCAAATTCCTCACAACCATGTCCTTGTGCTAAAAGCAGGAAATCTATTGCCACTCTGTTTTGCAGGGTGGCATGTCTAACTGAGTCTACATCGACTAACAAGTTGCTTAAGGCAAGGGAGGTGGCATTGGTCTGTTTTGCTAACCAGCATCCTAGTTTATTTAAGGTAGCTAAACTTTGGGCACTGGCTACTCCAGGAGCCAAAATAGATGCAAAAATTCTTTGCTCCGCAGACCAAAAATCAACATTTGAATCACATTCCTTTGTAAATTGGTGGGTTAATCGTTTTTCTTGCCTGTGCCTGTGATGCCATGTGTAATTTAAAATCATGGATGTGTTTGGGGTAAGTAGCGGTAGTTGCCCTAGTGTGCATGGACCACCTCTTAATCGAGAAGGGATACCTGCCCAGGCTCTATCACCACAAATCAAAAACAAACCAGCCGGCAACTGAATTGGGGTTGTTGAAGAGAGGGAGATGTTCTTTGCAGTATAGTTACACCACAGAGATGCATTTTGATAAACAGATAGAGAGGAATTAACTACAGTGGTATAATTATTCCCTGGAGTGATGGCTTTACTGGTAAAGTTAAAATAAACACATGCATCAGCTTTAACTGACCCCAACAATTCTACCTCTTGTGGTTCCAAAGGTGCGAGGGGCAAATAGGGTGCCCATTGATCCCACGCATTCACTGTTGTCCGTGATTCGTTGGCCTTGCATGTTGGTATTTTTGATGGACAAGGCCATGTGTCTGCAGGCACTCCCACTAAGCAGGTGGAAAACGGGTTTCCTGGAGTTGATAAAGAAAGACATATGGCTTCTTGATTAGTGAGATTAGCTAAAGTAACCCATATATTTGTATTTGGCTGAGGGGAAACCCAAAAAGCACTCATTATTTGTATAAAAATGGTCAAAACACATAACAACCTCATATTTACTCGTTGTTTCTTTTGCCCTTCCTTGCTTTCCTTTTTATCTTAAGCTGTTTAAACCTTTGATTGAGATGTTCCCATTCCGAAGGTACCACAGTCCACTGGCGGGGAATATAACAATAGGTCTCACACTTTTTCTGGGTAATTTCTGTATGAACTAAGGCTTTTACTCTAATTATTGAATGTTGCAACTGCCAGCGAGTGTAGGCTAAATGTAGCTGCTCTCTGCTTTCAAACAGAGTTATTGCTTGTGGAAAAGGTAACCCAGTGGCCTTTTCTAACGCCTGACGATGACTCTCACTCCTCCAAGATCGTCTACAGGCTAAGCACCATAGCTCACCCAATAATGACTGTTGATGAATCCACTCGTGTTGCCTACATCCCCCACAATGTATTAAAACCCAAGCACAGTGCTGTCGGTCCCAACAACAAAGACAACCCTGTGTTCTAATATTCCCCAACTGATAGTTTGCTAAACAAGTTAACAAATATGTGAGTTGATCCGTAGTAACCGGGTAGCAAAGCAAAGGATCAAGCACTGTCCGGAGAAACTCTCGGTGAGGGCGGATCAGGCTGTCCAGGCGCAGTCGAGGGTTCCTGATGTCCTCCACTTTAAGGCTTCAGTGAGGGTTTCGTCCACCGGGCTTGGATCCAGATAGGACCTGTTGGGGTGGAAACACAAAGATATCCTCTTCCCCAGTATAATACCCTTGCTGGGCCCTGCCATAACCCTGTCTTTAAACATTTGTATCTAACCGAGACCTCTGCTGATTCTTTAGTCTTGCTTTCATTCAGCACTTCAAAGTGTGTGACAGCGGCTGGCATCTCAGATGATCCAAATACACATAAGTGGTTCAATACAAACAGTGTTTTAAGTAGGCATTCCTGTATATCTGTAATATCACTGAACCTTTCAATATAAGTCTTTAGGGTGCTATTTGCTCTCTCTACTATAGCTTGCCCTCCGGGATTATGTGGGATGCCTGTAATATGTCGTACCCTCCATTGTTTCAAAAATATTCGGACTCGGCTACTAACATAAGCCGGAACGTTGTTGGTTTTCAGCTGTTGACAAACTCCCATGACCGCGAAACAGCTAGCAAGGTGTCTAATTACATGAACAGCCCTCTCACCCACTTGGGGTGTCGCCCAAATATAATGACTATATGTATCTACAGTAACATGAACATATTTTAAGCGACCAAAGCAATTAACATACGTAACATCAGTCTGCCATATTTCGTTAGCTCTGGTACCACGAGGGTTTACCCCTGTGCCCAAACCTAAGCCTTTGTTGTGATCACAGCATATGGGACAGCTTCTGACTATTGATGTGGCTTCTGCATGTGATATACGGAACTGTCTCTGCAGGCCTTTTGCATTTTGATGGAAGATGGAGTGAGCTTCTCTTACCAATGTGTGTTGAGGCAAAGGTACTGCTATGGCTGATACCAGATCATCTGCTCGCTGATTCCCTTCTCCCAAGCCAATGTCCCATTTGTGGCTCCGGATATGTAGCACTGCATAAGGCTGTTCTCGCTGCCGTAATGCCTTCTGTAGTTGCGTCAAGAGCTGATACAGTCTCTGTTTTTTTATGTCTTTAATGAAGGCATCCTCTATTCGATTGGCAACACCTGCCACATATAATGAGTCTGTTACAATATTGAGCGGTCCTCCAAAATTTGTTAATGCCCACACCACAGCAAGTAACTCTAATGTCTGTAATGTATCAGTAGTTTCTGCCTGTAATATCTTCTTGTTCCAGATTCCTTCCTCCTGCCAGGTGATAGCGGCCTTCCGGGATTTTTTCCCGGCATCAGTATATACTGTAAGTGCTTCCAATATGGGCTTGTCCTGTCTTTTAGGAACGACCATCCATCTGTGTGATCCTATCCATTTTAACTGAGCTTTTGTATTATTTGGAGCAATGATACTACTGCTGCCTAGCAGTGCTTCTTGCAGTTCCATGGAATTGGCCAAATACCAATCAAGAGCATCTCGTTGTAAGGGCACAAATATTGTCTCCGGCTCTAGGCCTAAAATCTGTACCACGCATTGACGTCCTTTTTTGATAAGAAGACACAATAACTCGATTTTTTGCCATATAGTTTTTTGTTGTTGTAATGGGGGAACTATCCACTCCAATACCCAATTCTCTCCCGTTTTCTTTTGAAGTTGAGTCAACGCGCCCATAAAGTGCGTAGGTCCCAGCCATATGGTGATATCAACAGGAAGGTCTAGAGACCTGCGGCGAACTTGACCTTGTATAACGCAGTCGGCAATAAGTTGGATGACCTGACGCTGTTGAGAAGAGACAGATACCGGTTGAGCAGGGTCAGTGCCTTTGAGCAGGGGGGCGCAGCTGATCGATAAGTTCATTAAGAATCCCAATGACAGGCCTGAGCCACTGCAAATCTCCTAACAGTTTTTGTGCATCATGTAAAGTGGCAACATCACAGTGAAAGTCTAGTTTTTGTGGGGTGACTACTTGCTGTGTTAAAGTCAATCCCAAATATTTCCATGGTGCTGAGCGCTGAATCTTTTCTGGGGCAACAACCAACTTATTAGTGGCTAGTGTTTGTTCTATGGCTCGGATTTGTGAGTCTGAAAAAGGCTGAGGTTGTGCAAACAGGATGTCATCCATATAATGATAAATAATCACTTGTGGCCATTGTTTTCATAATGGCTGTAAGGCAGTGGCTACAAAAAGTTGACACAGGGTTGGGCTGTTACGCATCCCTTGAGGTAACACTGTCCATTCATACCTAGAGTCAGGGCTTTGATGATTTATGGCTGGTAAGGTAAATGCAAACCGATGCATATCCTGAGGGTGTAACGCAATGGTAAAAAAGCAGTCCTTTAAGTCAAGGATTAACTAAGGCCAGTCCTGGGGTAACATCACTGGGCTGGGTAATCCAGGTTGAAGAGCTCCCATTGGTTCCATTTGGCCGTTGACGGCACGAAGATCATGGAGTAACTGATACCTGCTGGACTTCTTTTTAATCACAAATATGGGGGTATTCCAGGGACTAGTAGATAATTTAAGATGACCTAATCGGAGTTGTTCCTGTACCAAGGCATGTGCCTGTTGTAAGCTTTCCCCTTTCAGTGGCCACTGCTTAACCCACACTGGGTCGTTGGTAGTCCAAGTGAGGGCAATGGGGAAAGTCCAAGCAGCGGCCACTATACCAAAGGGTGTTCATTCGTGAGAACAATACCGAGTTGAGCCAGGACGTCTCGGCCGATCAAGCATTGAACAGTAGGTGGCAGCATTGTAATGGAAAAGGACGCTTGCGCCTGCTTCCCTTCGAGAATTATAGTAACCACGGGTGTTCGGCTCGCGAGAGTCATTCCCCCGACCCCAGTCACTGTGGTGGCAGAGGCCTGTAATGGCCAGTCCTTGGGCCATTCTTGTGGAGCAATAATGCAGGAATCTGCTCCAGTGTCCAGTAATCCAACAAGGGTTATACTTTGATTATTAAGTTGTAGTTCCACTTTCTTCCTAGGGCGCTCAGATAAATCCAAAGTCATTAGCACTAGCCCTCCCGTGGAGCCAAAACCTTCTTGACCCCTTGCCTTTTGTAGCAGTGGCGTAACCTCCTTGGCCATCTGAGGAAGCGGTATTAACTGTGCCAACCTTTGTCCCTTAGTGATTTTCAACGGAGGGTATTGGGTATAAGCCATAATCATAATTTCCCCACAATAGTCTGCATCAATTACACCAGGTAACACAAATAGTCCCATCATCGTGGTTGAAGAGCGACCTAGCAAAAGTCCTCCCACTGTTTTTCCATTAATCATAATAGGTCCCTTAAGTCCAGTTGGAATTTTGTGCGGGTGTGTAGTCATTATGGTGACATCTACTGAGGCTGCCATGTCCATCCCGAGGCTCCCGTTGGTGGCTGGTTGTAGTTGTTGGCTGATGCTGTAGATGGCGGAGGTGACATTGCAGCTGCTACTTGTGTCCCTATGTGGCCGCTGTTCGCGCTGCCCCGGGAGTTTCCCGATCTCTGGCGACAGGCAGTGGTATTATGTGAGTCAGAGCGGCATTTTGCACACCAGACTCCAGCCGCCTGACATTCTCGGCGTATGTGCCCGGTATTTCCACAGCGGAA
>JANEHK010001567.1:0-12312 GCA_025960845.1 Tachycineta bicolor | reverse complement strand
CTTCACCAGTATACCACACAGTGTCGCTAATCTCAAAATTATCTTCTTCAGTTAAAGGATAGATTTTAAGTTTTCCTTCACAGGTTGCTATTTTAATCCCCAAGGCTACTATTAAGTCCCTTCCTAATAAATTATTATCAGCCTCTGGTATTAATACCAAATCATTCAGTCCAAATTTTTTATCCAATTCAATCTGCACGTTTTTAATTACAGGAACCTGAAAAACTTCTCCTTTAACCCCAATTACTGAGACACGTTCAGGATTTACTTCACATCCCTTTGATAGTTTTCTTACTGTCGACCTAGTAGCTTCTGTGTCCTCCAAAAATGTGATTTCTTCCTTTTGAGGACCTATTTTCAGTTTTATCAAGGGCTCTCCTAGATGTTCAGTCCTCATTAAATAGAGCTCCTGACTCCCCGTGTCTACTTGAAACATTTTCCTATCTTGTTGCCTCTTTCTACAGAATTTTTGTAGAAGTCCCTTTTTGTGGCAATAAAAACAAGTGGGTCCTGTACCCCTGGAGGTAGGACAAGAAGTTTGTAAGTGTCCTTTTTGGTGACAGGAAAAACACGTGGGTCTCGTATCCCCAGAGGTGGGACCTGCCTTTTTCTGTTGTTTTTTCTTTCCTGAGCGCTTCACTGTATTCATGGTTGTCTGTGTTGCCTTGACTGCTGCAAATAAAATATGTGATTTTGTCTTTTGCGTCTCCTCATCTCTTCTCAGATATACTTTCTGTGCTTCTCGTAACAATTCCTGAAGCCCCCTATCCTGCCAATTCTCTACTTTTTCCAGCTTCTTCTGATGTTCCCCCAGGCCTTAGGTACAAATTCTGTTTTCAAAAGGACCTGTCCTGCTGCAGTATCGGGGTCTGCCTGTGTCTTTCATTCTGATTATTCCAACCTGGATCTTGCCTAGGCCATTTCTGATCCCCCTTGTCTGGTCCCTGACATTCTCTATCCCAAACCCTCATCCCTGAACGTCTAATCATTTCTGTTTCTTCCATGGTAAACAAGATTCCTAAGATAGACTGCAGTTCCACCCAGGTGTATGTATTTGGCCCCAAGAACTGATCTAATCTCTCTGCCACTCCAGTAGGATCCTCTAGCAGCCTGCCCATCTCCTTCTTAAGCTCCCTAACATCCCCTGTGTTCAGTGGAACACTGACATCACCAATAGGTCTCTTTTCTGGATTTTCCATTGGAACTTTTCTAAGCAGGTATAGTCCATCTTCCATTTTTGCTTCCCCATCCCCATCATCACTTCTCCCTGTCCCCCTCCCCTCTAGTTCTATGTGCTACTGGCTCCTCCTGAATAGGGGCTGTGTTTGCATTTACAGGAGGACCCTCGGGGGCTTGGGGTTGAACGGGCTGATTAGGTTGCCTATAAGGGGGTGCGAGGTGACTTAACGGATCCTAGGGTTTGTGTCTGTCTTGTTTGGCTGCTCAACCTCTAGTTTGTAAATGATACAACAGATGACCTTTGCTTCCCTGCCTTCAAGTAACAAATTCACCCATTCCCCTGGGAAGCCACAGAGCAGCATATTCGCTTTCTTCCTGATTAAATGGCTCTTTTGAATTCACATACAAAATCAAAGCCTGGTAAATCAAATCTCCAAATGGTCCAAACTTTGGTCAATATAAGTTATCTTTCCCGATCATTTCCTTTGTCCATTCAAACATAAAATAATTAATCATTTTCTGCTTACTTTTTCCTCTTCAGGATTCCCATGCATCTCAGAATCGTAACATCATCCCCAGTGGACTGTTCTGAGGGATGCTCCCCTTCTGAGAACCCCCCTCACAGTTCCCAGGTATACCAGGCTCTTGTGAATTTCCTTCCTAATTCACAGTTCCTGGGTCTAAGGAGTTACTTTTTCTCCAACCAATTTTTGGTGGCAGCAAACCAAGAAACCCCCGGTACCAGGAGAAACTTGGTCTCCTTCACTCCCTTCATGGTTCAATCCTCTCACTTATTATTCTGTTGCACTATCTTGTCTTTTGCAAACTGTTTGTCTCATGCCTAATTCCAATCTTTCTCCCAATCTGTCTTCCCTGACTATGTCCTTCTAGCCACTTCCCCCTGCAATCCCTCTTAGTCTCGTACTAAAGTTAGCAACTTAAGTTACCAACTATTTTCTTCTCAAAGGAAATTGAACTTGACTCAATTGCTCCCCTCTTTATTCACCTCGCCCAGTGATCAGATCGCTCCCTTCTCCTCGAGGACCTTCCCCTGGGTTCTGGGCCTGGGACCCTCCCTGCCAGTCCCTCCCAGGGAACCTCACTCATTCTCTCTTTTCACTTCCCTCCTTTCCCAGCTGGTCTCCTCACAGAGAGCTGAAAACGTGGTACTGGGAGGTTCACACTTGCTTTGGGGGTCTGGGCTACCAGCCCCCATTTTAGATATTCTGCACACACACAAACACAGCCATGCCCCTGCCCAACCCCGTGGTATTTACACAGTCCATTTGTCCACACGGTTCTTATGCAGAAGACATTTTACAGGACCTTTACCTTTAGCTGGCACTCCAATGACAGCCTTTGTGTGTGCCTCCTATTGCTGGCTTCCTTTGCTTATGTATTATCTTAACTGGAATTCCTTCTCCAAGGGAGCCTGGTCTAACCTTGGGACCACCTAAAAAGCGCTGGTGGGGAGCTCCATCCCGAGACTAGCCATCCTTCCCCAGGCTGGAGTTCCTGGGTTTCAGCACCAAATTGTTATAAATGAAGCTCTATATGTCTAATTTAATAAGCAACAAGTTGAATTTAGCGGCAATGCAATTTTATTTAAGTAGCATTTTATAATCAAGCAAATACAAAAATTTGGCAGTGATTAATTAAAGATAAGTAATGTTCTGATAAAGCATAAACAAAAATGACTGGGGTACAGAGAGCGGTTTCTCACCCTACCTCACGTACAAAACAAAGTAATCCAACTTAAACTTATATACTGTATGTTAATACATATTCATAAATATTTCTCGTAAATCTCCTATTTTCAATTTGTAAAATATATGTCACTATACTACATAGCACATGATCCACTTGCTGTTAGGGGGTCTTCTTTGCTTTTTGGTGGTCTTCTTCAGATGAAGGCTCATCATCTTCCTTGTGTCCTATGAATAACCTCACTGGTTGCGCGTGCGCTCTAAATTTTGTGTTATACATAAATAAGCTTTATGTTCCAAAAAGTAATTATTTCATGGATCAAACCACCACCCAACCTCCCTGCTTTGGAATAGTCCCAGCTTTGTCCATCTCAAGTCCAGTTCTATCTTAAGACATCCTGTATCCCATAACATCTGCAAAGGGCCCATCTCCCTACCTTGGAGTAGTCCCAGCATTGGCCAATCCAGCTTTGAAACTCTTGCTTATCTCAAACTGCATCTTGTATCTTATTTTTCTCATGTAGCATCTGCCAAGAGGCCCATCTGCTTTGTAATACAAATCACATCTACTTTTTTATTTACAGCTTTATAAAAATTTTCTAAACTATATATATATTAAAAATATTGCTATAGATACAATTAGCATGAATTATTTTCATTTAGTACACCTTTATAGATTGAGATCAGCAATGTCTGATTGATATTGACCCTCAGCACATCAAATGCAGGCTAAATAGATATGAAAATCAAGACCCTTCATGGCTGATGATAAATCACTTTGTCCCCACCCCCTTGTCAGTATTTCTATCATGCAACACCTGGTACTCCTATGGATGAGGAACAGTGGGCCAGCAGGAGCAGGGCAGTGATTCTTCCCCTGTGCTCAGCGCTGATTGGGCAGCACCTCGAGTGCTGTGCGAAGTTCTGGGTTCCCCAATTTAAGAGACATGGAGGGGCTGGAGTGTGCCCAGAGAAGGGCAACAAGGCTGGTGAGGGGTCTGGAGCACAAGTCCTGTGAGGAGCAGCTGAGGGAGCTGGGGTTGTTTATCCTGGAGAAGAGGAGGCTCAGGAGAGGCAAGGCAGTGTCAGGGCACAGGTTGGAACATGATGATGCCCAAGGTGTTCTCCAACCTTGCTGATTCTGTGATTCTCTGAAACCACCCTTGCAGCAGTTGCAGGATGAGCCTTGGGCCTCCTCTCCTGAAGGTCCAGCAGCCCAGGACCCTCAGCTTCTCCTCACAGCCCCAAAGCCCATCCTGTCAGTCCTGCAGAGCCTCTGCAGCTCCTCCTCCTTGCCCAGAACAGGGAGCCCCACAGCCAGACACAGCAGCCCAGATGTGCCCCCCTGGCCTGTGGTGCCTCTGGCAATGGAGCAGCACGAGGCACTGCAGGAGGCTGCAGACAATTCCTGAAGCACTTGGAGGATGATCCTGCTCCCCAAGGGACAGTCCCATGTTGCCAGGAACTCAGGAACTGAAATGGGGAGCAGGGCCAGAGAGGGAAGGGCAACTAGGGATGGGCTGTTTGCAGGGGATGGAACAGGAGTGGGGTATTGGAAAAAATCTGGAGCAGAAAAGAGTAAAGAAAGCCAACATGATGCATAGGAAATGCTGAGGGCAGTTTGGGGGTGGCTGCCAGGCAGCCCTGGCTCTGAGCAACAACATCTGCAGTGGCACAGGAAACTCACAGCTCATGGGAACAAAGTTTCTGACTGACTTCAGAGGCCACCACAAACCTGAGTGGTTTCCCTGCTGGCCCCCAGCCCTTCCTTGCCCCAGGGGCTGATGATGGCATTTGTGCTTCCTCAGGTTCATCTCCCCACACCAACACCACGGGGGTGCTCACGCCTGCTCTGGGCAGTGCAAACAGGGGCTCCTGAGCCAGTGCTGCCGTGTCTGTGCCTGCAAGGATGCGGCACCTGTGTGAGCTGGGGGAGAGGCCAGGGCTGCAGAGGGGGGATGTTGTTGGCAGGTGCATGAGGACGCTCTGGGACGCTGCCCTGGGGTGTCCAGCACAGTGGGGATGGATCAGCCCCTGCTCTGATGCTGCTTCCCATCTCCCCCAGGGACCTTGCAGAGCCCCAGCTATGCTGTTTGCCTCCAGCCTGCCCACGGCCACCCTGGGGCTGCTCACGGGGCTTTTCTCTGCTGAGCATTGGCCTGGTCGTGTTCTGGAGAGAGCCTGGGCAAGGAGCCTGGAGCCCCCAGGCCCTGCCCTGAGGCGTCAGCGCTGCCCCAGCAGTGCCCATGGCCTGTCCCTGCTGCAGCCCCGGCACTGCCACCCCCAGCACTGTGCCCGGCCCCGAGAGCACTCAGGCCCTACAGCAACACCAGGGCCAGGAGGGCAGCGGGGCAGGGGCACAGAAGCAGCACTGGCAACACCAAGTGCTGCAGCTCCTGGGCACAGCTGCTGTGCCAGCACTGATCTGCCCCAGCTCTGCACACAGACATTGCTGCTGCAGCTCCAGAGAAGGGAACAAAAGGGGCATCTCTGCAGAAAACATGGTTGAGATATCCTTTAGGTCCTTTAAAGCCAAGCGTGCAGCTGTTCATTGACACAGTCTGTGACCACAGGGAAGGTGGAGAAAAACAAAATGAGAAATGGCACAGACAAGGACATTCCTTTGTGGATATAAAAAAAGTAAAACAAATAACTAGGTCCTTCAAAATGAAACTAACAAGAAATATCAAATTTACTTTTATTAGAAGTGATTTTCAGAAATTGGCCAGCAGTTTAGTGTTCCTGAAACCATCCAGTCATCAGTCTCCACACTGCAGCCTTGAGCTCCTGGTTCCTCAGGCTGTAGATGAGGGGGTTCAGGGCTGGAGGCACCACTGAGTACAGAACTGACAATGCCAGATCCAGGGATGGGGAGGAGATGGAGGGGGGCTTCAGATTAGCAATTGCTGCAGTGCTGAGGAACAGAGAGACCACAGCCAGGTGAGGGAGGCAGGTGGAAAAGGCTTTGTGCCGTCCCTGCTCAGAGGGGATCCTCAGCACAGCCCTGAAGATCTGCACATAGGAGAAAACAATGAATACAAAACAACCAAATGCTAAACAGACACTAACAGCGAGAAACCCAAGTTCCCTGAGGTTGGAGTGTGAGCAGGAGAGTTTGAGGATCTGTGGGATTTCACAGAAGAACTGGCCCAGGGCATTGCCATGGCACAGGGGCAGGGAAAATGTATTGATTGTATGTAGGAGAGAGCTGAGAAAGGCACTGGCCCAGGCAGCTGCTGCCATGTGGGCACAAGCTCTGCTGCCCAGGAGGGTCCCGTAGTGCAGGGGTTTGCAGATGGACACGTAGCGGTCGTAGCTCATGATGGTCAGGAGGGAATACTCTGCTGAGATGAAGAACACAAAGAAAAAGAGCTGAGCAGCACATCCTGTGTAGGAGATGGTCCTGGTGTCCCAGAGGGAATTGTGCATGGCTTTGGGGACAGTGGTGAGGATGGAGCCCAGGTCGGTGAGGGCCAGGTTGAGCAGGAAGAAGAACATGGGCGTGTGCAGGAGGTGGCCGCAGGCTACGGCGCTGATGATGAGGCCGTTGGCCAGGAGGGCAGCCAGGGAGATGCCCAGGAAGAGGCAGAAGTGCAGGAGCTGCAGCTGCCGCGTGTCTGCCAGTGCCAGCAGGAGGAACTGGGTGATGGAGCTGCTGTTGGACATTTGCTGTGCCTGGACATGGGGACATTTTGAAGAAAGAGACAAGTCAGGGCAGACTTTGCTGAGCAATTTCCAAACCCTTTCTCCCAGCCCTGCCCCTGATGCTCTGTGCCACCCAGTTTTCCTTTTCCCAGAGCCCTTCCTTCATCCCCATGCCTGGAGCTCTGCTGGGATCTGGCCCCATTGCTGTGACAAGCAGGGGCTCTGCCCATGGACACCGAGGGATCAGCTCTGCTCTGCAGCACTGGGGTCATGGGAACAGGGACAGGGGCCAGTCCTGGGCTTGGACTTCATCAGCCCAAACTGCTCCTGAGGCAGAGGAGCTTGGCAGAATCTCCTGTGCCAGGGTTAAGGAATGGTGATGGCCAAAGGCAGTTGGAGAGGGTTTCCTGCTGTGCCCAGGGAGATCAGAGAGAACTGTGCAAGGCAAGAGCATTGACTGTAACTCAGAGAAGGCTGAGGGGAGCTGCTCTGTGGCTCCATCTGTCCCCAGGTTCCCTTTTCTGAGATCAAGGGCAGTCCCTGTGGTCCGCTGAATATCAGCCTGACACGGCTGAGAGCAGAGGCAGCCACAGCAGAGCAAACTGGCTCAGCCTTTCTCAGAGTCTCAGCCCCACTCCTGGCCAAGGACACTCCTGTCCCCAGCATCCCCTGGAGGCAGCTCACAGCTTGGATGGCATCCCCAGGACACACCCAGGGTCTTGTCCATGGCACTGCTGGAGGAGAGTCAGCTCATTCCCAGCCTCCAGCCTGCCCTGCCCAGAGCACCTTGGGGAGAGGGGGCTGGGACACCCCATTTGCGGTGTATTGGCATGGGGATCTGTAAAAAAATGTCATGGAATAGCTCAGTTTGGAGAGGAGTTCCAATATCCCAGCACATTTCGGTGGCACTTTCCCCCCATTGCCTGCCCAGGGCTCTGCTGCCTGGAGCTGTCCCTGCCTGCAGCTGCTTCCCTGTGCCCAGGGCTGGGCCCTGCCAGTGCTGCCAGAGCCCAGCCCAGCCCTGGGGGCTCAGCTCTGCCCTGCAGAGCCCTCCCAGCTCAGGCACTGCCCAGGGGCAGCTCTGGCTCTGCAGGCTCTGATGGCAACCTCAGAGCAACCCTGAGGAGGCTGGAAAAGTGACACTTGTGCTGCCTGCAAGGGACTCTCTGCTGATTTCTGACACTGCCTGGTTTATTAAGATCTGAGAGAAAATTGTTTTATTTTTCTCAGCCTGAAATGAGAGATGAGTGTCTAGGTGCAATTTGCAATCCAGGCAACACAGAGCAGTAGATTAAAAAAGCAGGATTTTTAATTTCATGTAGCCCCTGTCTGTCTGTTCTCCCTGTATAATCTACTTGGAAATGTTCTGGAGTTAAATGTCATGCCAGGAGCAGTCCTGAACAATGCAGCATCCTCACCACACATGGAGAACATTTCCATCCCTTACCAGCTGTCTCCTTCCTTCCAGATCTTGTCCCCCAGTGCTGGGAGCAGCTCCCAGGGCTAGCTGAGAGCTGTCCCTGGCAGGCAGCAGAGTCCCTGCCCCAGCACAGCACCCTGGGCTGCAGGACCCTGCTCTGCAGGACAGCCCTGGGCACCCCTGGCTGCTCTCCACAAGAGATAATCAGAGAATGTACTCACAGAGTCTGTAGGCATTGGGATGTTGCAGCTTTAGGAGATCCCTGCAGGAGCTGCAGCTGCCTTGTCCTGCAGCCAGAGGTTCCTGTTGCAAGGGCTGGGAGTGATTCTCCTGCAGTCACTTCTCAGCTCCTTCCCAGCCCTGAGTGATTGAAGCTCTCTGTGCCTGTGTGCTGTGCCTGGGGTGGCTGCAGGCAGTCCCCCAGCCCTGCTGGGCTGGGAGAAGATTTGCTCATCAAGAGCAATGTGCTTTTAAGCTCCTCTTGATTGCCAGGAGCTTCCTCTGTGCCAGGAGTCCAGCCCAGCTCAGGAGCACAGATAAAGCACAAAGCTTTTAATTACCCTCTTGGGGCTTTGGTGCTGTTTACATCAGACTCAGTCCCTCAGAGTGTGCTCAAAAACTTCTCAAAAACTCACAGTCAGATTCAAAGTTTCTTAAACTTTTAATGGGTCCCACTGAGGGACACAACTCATAGGAAAGTGTCCCCAGGTTCTAGTTAAGCAGAACACTGCAAGCACTGTGGACTGGTGAGGACAAACAAGGAAAAGGTGTCTTTGGGTGCTGAGCAAACCTGGATGTGTTTCAGGAATGCAAAGGCCAAGGCCTCAGCCCCAGCTCCTGCCAAGGCAGATCCTGTCCCTCCCTCATTGCTCAGGGCTCTTCCTGGGGCACTGGGATGTGGGGATGTGCAATGCCAAGGACAGGAGCATGGGGCAGCCCCTGCCAGGCTGCTGAGCAGGGACAAGGAGGCAATGAGGCCCCAGGGCTGCAAGAGTCACTTGTCCCCTCCTGGCCTCAGTGCCAGGGCCAGCAGCCATGGCCAAAGTGCTGCAGGAGCTGGCTCTGTCAGGGCCTTTCAGCTGCTGCCCATCCCTGTGCCCTCTCCAGCCCAGGCTGTCCTACGGTGTCCATGCCCTGTGCCTCTGTCCCTGCAGGCTGTCGTCATCCCCCGGCTGCCCCACCTCGCTGGCCCCTTTCTTTGCTGACAGCTCTGCGTCCTGCCTGCCTCTGCCTGGGCACACAGAGCCTTGGGCTGCTCCAGGCTCCTTCTGGGGGACATGTTGTACCACAGCCCTGCCCTGGGAGGGAAATTCCTTTCTCCTGGTGTCCAGTCTGGACTTCTCCAGCTGCCCTCTGCATAATTTTTTTCTTTCTCTCTCTTTTTTCTGCCGTGTCAAAATGATCCCCCGTCTCTGAAGTCACCCTTCAAGCACTCCCAGGGCTCTCGTTCCCTGTCCTCATTCTCCACTCCACTGAGCACAGAGCTCCTTTGTCCCTATACAATGGTCAAGGGCTTGAGGCCATGGGCACCTGGAAAAGAAGGACGGTTCCTTTCTATAGGAAGGAAACCACAGAACCTCATTGTTTTGAAGGCAGATGAGAGGCACTCACCAGAGGCCAAGGCAAGCCAGACCATTTGGCCTTGCAGCTTTTTTTCTGAGAGCATCCCTTGGATATATGATGAGTTTGGAGGTGGATTTGCATTTGAACCATGGGTGCCTATACCAGAGTGACAATTCTCCACAAGAAGGAAAGAGCAAAGCCCCAGTGTTTCAAAGACTGATTAGAGGCAGCCTTAAAGAGATCGAGACCAGCTAGACCTTTTTTTCCTGGCTGCTTTTTTCTGGTAGCAATCCTTGGATAGGCGGAATTTAGGAGGCCCAATCCCAATTTTGTCCATGGATGTCTGGACAAGAAGGACAGTTCTTTTCCACAGGAAGAAACCCTAGTGTTTCAAAGGCGGATGAGAGCTGGCCCTCAGGAAGCCAGGGGAACCTAGACACTCCTGGCAGTTTTTTTCTGGAAGCTATCCTTTGATATGTGTAATTTTGGAGGCAGAGTCCCGATTTATGCCATGGACACCTGGATTTGAAAGAAGTTTTTTTTCCATGGCAAGAAAACCATGGTCCCCAGAAGGCAGCTGAGAGGTGGCCCCCAGGAGGCCAAGACCATCCAGAGCTGTCTGTTCTGGCAAGTTTCATCCAGGAACAATCCTTGGATATATTAAAATACAGAGATAGAATCCCAGTTTTGGCCATGGACCCCTGCAGGAGAAGGACAGTCCTTTTGCACAGGAAGGAAAGCACAGAACTCCAGTGTCACCCTGGTTTTTCTGAGTTTTTTAAAGCCTTTTGATTGTTCATAAGATGGAGTCAGACTTTTTAGCTACTGTACAATATTAGGAGCAGTTTCTGCTTTTCTCACACATGTAACATAAACAAATCCTTAGTTTATCATTCTCTGTCCTTTGTTTGCATATTTCTAACCTGAAAACAATTGTAACTGACAGCTGGTCTGGCCATTGGGCTGGAAGGTGAAAACTCCAGTAGCCCATCCACAGCCAGACTCACAAATGTATAAAAAGTAAGAAATAAACAGGCAGGGGGCTCTCGGCCTTGGCTCAGCCTTGGGTCTCTCGGAGGAACTCTCTGCCCTGCGAAATCTCTCATCTCCGTGTGATTGCTTTGCCTGTCCCGATCGCAAGTGGTGACCATTCGACGTGTGGGAGAAACAGTCTGGTGAGATTTTCCTTCCCCTCTTTCCCTGTTGTGTGCCTACCATGCAGGACGCTCTGGCCCCACCACGGATTCGGCGGGCCCAGAACCAGCGGCTGGTCCGGCCCTGCCTCTGCTTCCTGCTCCGAGCGTTACGGCAGCGGCGGGCACTGAGGTGTTTAAGTTCAGTGCAAATGGGGACACGGCCGGAATGCGGCTGGTCTTTGATAAGAGCAAAAGTTCCCGCGCTGTTGGCTCTTCCTCCACGCCTGGTGGACACTCCCCCCCATCAGGTGACTGTACGCCTGAGAGACGTTCCCCCACGGGCGGTTCTGGGGGAAAGTAAAAGCTAAGGTTGAAAGACTGAGTGATGGTGCTGATGCTGGTGCTGGACCTGCATTACCTGAGGTTCAGCTGGTCCCTAGCCAAGTGCCTGCCTCTGACCCTGTGGGGCCCACAGGGCAGGATAAGGCAGGTGCTGCTGCTTCATCTGAGGGTCTTCAGGCCTTCCCTGTCCTTCAGGGTGCTACTCATAACACCTATCAACCCTTGGCTTGGCAGGCCTTTACAGAACTGCGTGATGCAGTCAGGAAGTATGTTCTGGGTTCAGCTGAGGTGATGCAAGTTCTCCATTATTTTAATGCCAGTCTTTTGACACCCTTTGACATTCAGAGCTTGGCTTCAGCCCTTTTTCCACCGGTTGAATATGACTTCTTTGAGAATAAATGGACTCAGTTGGCAGTCAGAGCACTGGAACGGAATAGGACATTGGGTCCAGGGGATCCCAGGCGTATGGTTAATACCGATAGGCTAATGGGAACAGGCAATTATACCAGGGTCGATGGGCAGGCTGGTTTTGAGCCCTTGGTCCAGGAGCAGTGCCAGCAGACAGGCATGGCAGCCCTGGTTCACACCTTACAGCTGGCTACTCCACAGCAGCCCTATGCAACGATTGTCCAGGGAGTTGATGAGCCCTTCCTGTGCTTTGCAGGACGGCTGACAGCTGCTGTGGAGAAGCAGGTGAGTGATCCTACAACAAGGAAGCTGATGATTCAGTCCCTTGCTCAGGGCAACTGTAATGCAGTTTGCAAGAGGATAATTGAAGCGCTTCCCGGGGAACCATACATGTCAGACATGGCTGGGGCCTGTGCAAAGGTAACCCCTTCCAGCCAACAGGTGGTTACCGTGACTACAGCTGTGCAGCCAGCTCTGGCTACGATTGTAAAGCTGACGGTGACTACGGCGGTCCAGCCGGCCGTGCCTGCGGCCATGCAACCGGCTGTGGCTGCTGCTGTGCAGCCTGCTTGGGTCGTTCCCCAGGGGTGCACCAGCAGCAGTGGGGTGCTCGGGCCAGGAAGAAACAGGGCAGAAAGGCACAGAAGACTATGGTTGTCTTGTTTCATTGTGCATGATGTGGAAAGCCGAACCACGCTGCAAACGCATAAGGCAATGGTGCACGTGAATGGTCATTCGTTGGTCAGTTCAGGAACCACAACACAGAGCACGAAGGCGAGACACGTGCCAACACAAATGTCTCTGCCTCAACCCCAACCAATGGAGATCTGCTCAGCAGGCTTGCAGCCAGCACCCGCGGTTCAGCAGGTGTTGATGTCTGCACAGCCGAGTCTGTCGTGATTGATTTGGACAA
>JANEHK010001564.1:0-12332 GCA_025960845.1 Tachycineta bicolor | reverse complement strand
GTGTCACCGAGGAGGAGAAGGCAGGAGAGCTGGATGAGGGCTCCTGCGCTCGGAGTGGGTTTTATACCATCCTGACCAGCCCCAGGGCCAGCCTTTGCTCGTGGAAGTGTTTCCCAAGCTCATCCTGCATGGAAAATATTCCCTTCCTCCTTCACCAACCTTTGATTTTTTTGTTGCAATGCTCCCTCCCTGTTTCCTTGCTGGTGGCATCCCCATTCCACCCTGGAACCTCATTTTATGTGACTTAATTAGAGATCAAATGCTTCTCATGGTCGGCATTGTTGATTCAGGTAATTTAGGCCTTTATGGCCATCCCCTTGGAAAGCAACGTGTTTTTCTTCCTGTGTCTGGCAGTTTAGTCGCTGCCTCATCATTCTCGTGGCCATTTCCAAATTAAAACGATGCCAGACTCGTCCCACACAGCTCCAGATTCACACAGCATTTGCATGTTTTGCATAAATGCAATTGCAGCTATTTTTCCCTGTGTTTTCAGATTGTGCCACATGTCTGGTTTGAATCTCTCATTGAGAATGAAACCCTGGTTTAAATGAGAGCCTAATTAGGTCACAAACCCCATGTGGCACCGAGGTTTTTTTTCTTTTTTTCCAGTCAAAATTCAGCATTTTATTCTGGAAACCACTTCATGGTTTATAGTTTGTTCACTACCTTCAACTTGTGTGGAATCTCCAAGCGCATATAATAACCAAAATCTGAATGTTTTAAATTGTGGCGTTTTTCCAAATCAGCTTCACACCTGAAGCCCTTTTTTGGGAATAACTCCCCCTTGACCCCCAGAGCAACTTCTGTCAAGCCTCCAGGAGTTTCCTTCCCTTTTTTTTTTTCCAGCAGGGAGCTGAACTCTGTTTCTCAGTGGAAATAAAACACTCATCAGCAGGCCAGTTTCTTCCCTGGCCTAATTAGGCCTGGGATTTGCTGAGGTTTCAAGTCCTGGAACCACAATTTGGAGGCCAGGATGACCACTGGTAATATCCTGACAACCCTGCTGCAGGAAAGGAATGGAGGCACACCGGGGTTGGTGGTGTCCCAGCAATTGCTGGGACACCTAATTTCAGTTCATTTATGGCCGTGCACAAAGCCAGAACCCCAAATGCTTCATTCACGCGGTGCAGCCAACAATCATTTCTGCTCTACTCGGATAATTTGGGCGAGTAATTTTGGCTAACCAAGGGGAGGAAGTCTCCAGCTTCAATTTTTCCTCCCCAAAACATCTATGAGTTTCATTTTGTTCATTAAGGCGGAGCTTTAGCCCATCGTGAGAGCAGCAAAACAAGAATTAAACTGAGCTTGAAGGGATAGAACAATTCAAGCAATAACTCAATCCCCAGACTGGGGATATTTATTTTTAGGATTATTTTAAGATTTCAGTTCAGAGAAGGACCGAATTAATTGGGAATGTATCCTGTGATGACTGAGGCTGAAGAAACGATCGACTCCAGGACGTCATCCATTCCAGGCCAGGCTGGATGGGATATTGAGCAACCTGATCCAGTGGGACGTGGCCCTGCCCATGGAAGGGGCTGGAAGGAGGTGATCTTTAAGGTCTCCTCCACCCCAAACCATGATTCCACAACTGATGGGAACTTTTGTAGGAAGTTTTTGGGTTGTTTGGGGTTTTTTTTGTTGTTGTTGTTGCTTTTTTTAAATCAAAACTAAAAAGGGACATTTCACTGGAAGCTCCCTCCCAGCAGCATCAGAGCCTCCATCTCTCATTTAGCCTCATCCCGCATTCCGAAGCCTCGGAGGTGTCTGTCTGCAGCTCCCCGGGGCTGCAGGACAATTGGAGCTTTGGCTCCTTGAAAGGGAAGAACTTCAAAGCCAATCCCAAAACATTCATTAAATGGTTGAGACACACAAAGTGCATCAGCCATGGAAATATTGCAGCTACAATGCGAAATTGGAATGGTTTTGTCACTCGGGCGACAACGTCACCCAAAATTTGGTTACTCCCTGGGCAGACGACATTTGTCAGCGTCAGAAACACAGGGTTATTAATTTTTTCATTAAAAAGTCATTTTGTGCATCACAATAGCCTCCCACGGAGCCTCTGGAAATAGATCCAAGGCAGCTTGGGATTCCTATGTCAATTTAATGCAGCAGCACTGGGAACAAAACGAGGTGGGGACGAGGGGGATCCCAAAAGTGCCCCACTCAGGTGAGACCCCACCTGGGTCCAGCTCTGGAATTCCCAGCTCAGGGAGAACCTGGAGCTGCTGCAGAGAGCGCAGAGGAGGCTCCAGGATGGGATCCCAGGGATGGAGCAGCTCTGCTGGGAGCAGAGGCTGGCACAGCTGGGATGGTTCAGCCTGGAGAAGCTTTGGGGTGACCTCAGCGGGGCCTTGCAGGAGCTGAAGGGGCTACGAGGGGCACGGGGAGAGACAATTCCCGAGGGATGGAGTGCCAGGAGAAGGGGGAATGGGTTCAGACTGTCAGGGAGGGGTTTGGGTGGGATTTTGGGAAGGAATTCCTCCCTGGGAGGGTGGGGAGGCCCCAGCAGGGATGTTCCATGGATGCCCCATCCCTGGAAGTGTCCAAGGCCAGGCTGGAGCACCCCGGGATGGTGGGAATGTCCCTGCCCATGGCAGGGCGGCACGAGATGAGTTTGAAGGTCCCTTCCATCCCAACCCATTCCATGATTTCCTGGGACACTGACGGGAAATCACCACAATAAACCCAGGGAATGGATTTGTGAAACCCAGGGAAAGGAGTTTATTTGCCTCTCCCCGCATCCAGGCTATTCCACTAGTTATAATGGAATTTATTCCTTCAGATTTAATCCATTCTTGGGATTTAATTTATTCCACTGCTGGGATTAAATTTATTCCATTACTAGGATTTAATTTGTTCCACCTCTGCGATTTAATTTATTCCATTATTGGGATTTATTACAGAAGCAGCAAAGGAGATAATAAAATAATAAAAATCCTCACGAGGCCGAGAATCCTGACCTGATTAGGAGCTGATTACTGGACTGACAGCTGAGCTCTGATCTGTTTATCTTTGAGGGCTTTTATTGCTCAATCCATGGGTGTCTGAAGCCAATTCCACGCTCGGGATAATGACACGGGGATGTGCAAAGCGTTAATGAGCACCTGGGACGGGACATTTCGTGATCGGAGTCGCTGCCTCGGGGCTCTCCTCGTCACACCTTTCATTTGGAGGGATTTATAGAGGGAAAAAAAAAGAAAAAAGAAAAAAAAAAACAAAAACAAAACAAAAAAAAAAAAAAAAAAAAAGAAAAGGAAATTTACTGCTCTATTAAAGGAGTAAACAAGGAGCAGGTAAACCACGGCGGGCAGGAAATCTGACTGTAGGCAAGGGCAGAGCTCAGGGGACACCGGGCACTTTCCCTGCCCCATCCCGTGGGCTGAAAGCTGCAGTTTTTGGTGAAACAGCCCCAAAACGAGTGTGGGGATGAGATTTTGGTCAGCCTCGGGGCAGCTCCTCGCCCTGGCAGAGCCTTTACTCAGGGGTGATGCTCAAAGAAGAGTTTCAGACCTCGAGTGCGCAATGAGAGTGGCCAGAAATGTCCTTTTTTTGAAAGAATAAGAAATAAAATCCCAATTTCTGTGTGGGCAGAGCAATTCCCTCAGCCTTTCCTGCACCTCTCGCATCCTCTCGGGGGCTCCAGGTCCTGCCCCAGGGATGGGGGTTCCCAAAAACACCGAGAAGGAATTAGGGGTTCTCTGCTCCTTAATTTTAGTGCTCCTTCTCTGCAGAGAATCTGTTCAGGAGGGGCCATTTCACAGCAGAGCAGAGAGTCATTCCTGCTTGGAAAAGGTTTGGAGCAGGGAAAATCCCTTCCCTCCCTCTCCCCCACCTTCCCTCTGCTGGACCACCCCAAAATAATTGGAATATTGGGAGATTTCAGGAGGAAAAGGGGCTGGTGCTCCATCCCCTGTCCCTGAAAATCATTCCATTTCCCATTTCTATTCCCGTTTCCCCTCCTTTAACAATTCAGCCCGTTCCTGTCGCTTCTCTCTGGAATTATTCCTGCAAAAAGGGGTGACTCTGCAAAGTTCCCAAGGCAACGCCAGCCCCCGGGAACTGCCCCGGGAAGTTTCAGGTTAAAGGATTTCAAAGCCCTTTGCAAACTGGAATTAATGATTTATTCATGTAAAACACTCATTAGCAGCTTTTAGGGATGCAGCAGGATTGCAGGATCACAAAGAGAGTGACAAAGTCACCCCGAAGGATGTGGCAAGGTTGGTAATGGACATTCTCTGGTCATAAATAGATATTTAAAATGTATATAATAAAATATATAATTAAAGATAAATATAGTAACTCTATAAATATAGAAATCTATATTTACATAGAATATACCATATGTAATATACTTATATTTATATTTTTATATATTTATTTATATTTTATATATTTATATTTATATATTATATATTATATAATATATTTATATTTTATATTTTATATAAATATATATCTAAATATATATGTTATATAAATATAAATAAGCTTAAATTTGATTGTATATTTATCATTATAGTAATAGGTTATAAATACAATTTTAATGTTAATTATAATTATCATTAATAATACTATATTAGCAATACACAAAACAATACATAATCATATTTGTTAATATAAATATAACATGAATAATTTTTTTTTCCCCGTCTGATTTGATTTGTATTTGAAATTTTTTTTTTTTTACTTCTGACAGAACAGGCAAATACTAGAATTTGTTGCAGAGAAAACCTGGACATTGGACAACACTGATCTCTCAGTGGGAATAATTGTTTAATCAAAATATGGACATCATTCATGGTTAATTTTGGATTTAGGGGAAGGGACTCAGAGCTGAATATTTCATATTGATAAAGGAGTAGCAAATAAACACCTTTGATTAAGTTTTAATAAAAATTTGGGGCTTGTCAGGGGAAGGATTTGAGAAAAAAATTGATTTTTTAAATTTAATTCTGAGCCTCACAGTCCAAAAAGGACAATTATTCTGGAATTCTGGGATAGAAAACATCCTTGAGGAAGGAAGATGAGCAGAGTGGGAAGGTCAGAAAATGCAAACGGGGCCGGTGTGACCCACAAGGAGAGAATGCAGAACTCAGTCCTGAAAAATTAGCCTGGAATTAATTAGGATCTCTCACACACACACACACACAAAAGTCTTTGTTAATATTTCAGTTAATTGAAGAAAATTCCCCCAGCTTTACCCTCCTGTTTTTATTCTTATTATTACTATTTGCTTGGATTTCCCCCCTCTTTAATTGTTAAAAAGCAGAAAAATCCACATTGATACAATGATTCCTTGGGAGCCGAGCATTTCCTAAGGGATGATTTTTGAGGCAGGATTTTCATTAAAAAGGAATTATTTTCTGACTGGGGATCATTACCCCATCGTGAGCAATTTGCAGGCCCCAGTAATTGCAGATTTCTTAAGTGGCAGCTTTAGGTTTCGAAAGACATAAACAAACCCCGGGTTTTAATTAGGGATTGGGCCTTGAAGGCCTCAAGCAGCTTTTTTTTTTCTATTAAGCCCCTCTCGAGGCTGCTTTGTGGTGAGGGGAAAACTGAAAGAAACCAAAGTTCACTGTACATTCTGAGGGAGAAATTAGGAAAAAATTTGTTCTGTGTGCGGGTGAGGAGGTTTTCCTGGGAATTGTGGATTCCCCATCCCTGGAAGCGTCCGAGGCCTGGCTGGACGGGGCCTGGGCTGGCAGGAGCTGTCCCAGGGGTTGGAATTAAATGATTTTTTAAGCTCCTTCCCACCCAAACCATTCCACGACTCCATAAAACAACACACTGGGAGAACGTGGCGACGAAGGGCGCTCTTAAAACGGAATAATTCATGAAAACCCAGGGCTGTGTTTACCGGCAGAGAGTTCCGGGGCCCGAACTGGAAAAAGCCATTTCAGGACACATCCCAGTAGCGCTTCCAAAAGCGCTCCCAGCTCCTCCCTTAATCCCTGCCAGAGCTTGGAACTCCCACTCCTTCATTTCCCAGCTGATGCCTGGCTTGTGGGGACTTCTCCTTCGCCCCACGGATCCCTCGGAAGCCGCAGCCAAGGCCTCCGGGAGCTGCTGGGATTCAAATCTGCGGGAACGGGAGAAATGTCGAAGGCGGTTCGCTCCGGGCTCCTCGGGGTGCTCGCGGGGTGACCTCTGACAACTCATCTGCGCTTCCCTGCTAAACCCAGATAATAACTGGAATTAAAATCTGCCAAAGGCGACGGAAAATCCGGCCGCGAGGGAAGGGCGAGGGAGCTTGTGGTTTTCTTTTTTAATATAGAGGGTCCAAACATGCAGAGAGAGCAGAAATCCCCCGGAATCCCAAAATGTGCTGCAGCACAAGGGGCTGGGGAAAGGGAATGGAAGGAATGCGGAGCACTGAGCAGTGTTCACAGAATCCCAGGCTCAAAAAAGCTGGAAAAGAGCTCCAAGATCATCAAATCCAACCTCTGATGGATAAACCTTCATGTTTAAGGTTTATCTTCACTGGGCAGCACAGTGTGTGAATTTTACACAGATACAATTAATTATTGCCTCTAAAAAGAGTGTTAAGTGGTTAAAAGGCAAGAGGCAAACCTTAGTATGTGGATTCTGAAAGAAAATAAAATATAAAAATATAAAAATACTAAAAAAACCCCCGCCCAAAATATAGAAATAAAGAAATAAAAATATAGAAATATAAATATATAGATATATTGCTATATCTATATCTATATAAATATACAGATATAGAGAAATATAAGAATATAAAAACAAGAATATAAAAAATAAAAATACATATGAATATAAAAATATGCATTAGTGTCCCTTTATATCTTCATAAATGACATTTCAGCTGAATTAATCCTCCGGAACAGCTTTCATATAACCTTAGGCAGGTTAATTAGAGTTAAATCTTGGGACATTCCCACCTGCCTTGGACACTTTCAGGGATGGGATATCCACAATTCTCATTCCCCTTTCCCAGGATTCATATTCCAAGCGAGGTGCCAGGAAGTTGAGCTGCCTCCCTTTGTTCGTAATTATTATTTACTCTCAATTTCCCCTCCCAGTATAAATTATCTGCAGCCTGAGAGGGGTCCTAAGGCAAAAACATTTGTGGGCAGCTGGGAACAAAAGGGTTTGGGCTGATCCCGAGCGATTTATGCAGATTTGGGCATCAGGGACGCAACATGGGGGTGGAATTTTAAGGGTGTCCCCAAATATTTAAGTGAGCCCCATCCCGGTATTCCAATAGGATTTAAATTAAGGGCACCTTTTATGTAGTAAATAAATAAAACTGTCTGGGACTGTTATCCCAAAGCGTTCCTGGCTGCACAACTGGTAGCTCCCGCAGAAATCTCTGTGGGAATTCTGATTTGTCTCTTTATTATGATTTTTTTTTTTTCCCCTGTGATAGATTTCCTCTATAAAATCTTAATAAAAGCATTTTAAGTCTGTGTCCGGCTCACTCAAAAATGTTGATAAACAACCAACCCCCATTTTCTCCAATGGTTTTCTATTAAACTTATATTTTAATGGTTTTTATATTAAACTTACACCTCTAATTTGTGTTAAATTAGGTTTTCATCAAGACAGAAGAAATTCTTGTCTACTTTTTTCCCCCCTCCCTTTAATGGGAGGAACCTGGAACCTGGATTGTTCCAACCATCCCTTTCCCACAATTTATTCCTTTCCAACCCAAAAACTGGGGGGAAGAGAGGGGTGGAAAAAGCCCCAACAAACCTTGTGAGGCTCGGTGACTTCACCTCGTGTCAGGTGCCACAAGTCGTGGGTGGGATTTGGGAGCCTTTAATTGCACTGGGGTCAAACCCCGCAGAGCCCGGGAGCAAATCCAGCTTCAACCCCATCGCAGGATTTCCATCCACAGCCCCGTCCAGGGGTGTTCCTGGACGCTGTGAAATTAAAGATTTATTGGGAATTTGTGGGATTTATTGAGAATTATGGAATTGTGATTTTTTTTTTTTTTCCCCCCCCTTCTTATCCGTGGATGTCCGGCTGTGTAAGGGTACAATTGATGGCTCTGGGAGTGTTTTTGGAATAATAATTTTAAAAAAAAAAATCCTATCCTCACTGGGAAATTATAAAATGATGCTGTTCCCTGATAGGAAATGATGCCGCTGCATCTCCCTTTCACAGAACCTGAGAGGGAAAACCCAATGCAAATAAATGAACCCTTGATCGGGGCCCCGAAATAACTGAAATGTGGTTAATTAGCAGCAGATCGAGCCCTTTTTTTGGCCCTTGAAAGGGCAAAGTGAATCCTGCCCGGCGGGCGTAGCACGCTCTGGGAAGCTCCACGAGGGAACAAACACAAACAGGCAGCAAAACAGTTTCATTACTCGCAGAAGTTATGCAGGCAGCAAAGTTTGTTTTGCAACTAATTAAGACTTCATGCAAAGAGGGTGTCACATCCTCCAGGCGCTCTGGGGACGTGTATAAAAGCATTTGCTACGTAGAAGCCTCCCTAATCACTTTTCTTTTACTCTCCTCCTTGGGTGATCCGGGTAAGTCAATTTTGAATCAATTATTGAATTTTAAATCAATTATTATTATTATTACTCTTGCTATCTGAATATCAAATGACAGGATGAGGTCGCGAAAGGACAAAGGGGGTGTTTTTCCACAAAGAGCCTTTTTATTATCCTTTAGTTTGGAGTTAATTGAAGTTTTACACTTCAGAGGGGAGAGCTCGTGGAAAGCAGAGAGGGCACAGAAAACTCCCTCTGAATCCTAAAGAGCTCCATGGTGCTCAACAGCTCCATGGTGCTCTTTTCATATTCTAAAGACTCGGCTGTCATTAAAGAAATGATCATTTAAAATTTAATTTCTGCGATGTTCTCAGATGTCTTTCCAGGAGGCTCCGGTGTCTTTTAAGTTGGAGAACTCACCCTAAATATTTTCCCAATCCTACAGAGAGCAGAACACAGACTTTCCTTACTCGAAATCCGCTTTACTGCTGGCTTGGGTTAAAAGATATTTATCGTTTTGAAATCCAAACGTAGGAGGAACATCCAAGTGCTCCTTTTCCACCTCCTTTGAGGAGTTCTGGGGTGAGCTTTTACGGATGGTGTGGAATCACTCGACGATCCCAACCCTCAGACCAATCTTCTTTTCCCAAAGCCAAAATCAGCCGTCCCAGGTCCAGCTTTTCAGCTGGAAAAAATACTCCATGGTCACCTTTTCCTCACCTTCGAGTCTAAGGAGATTGGACTTGAACCAGTTGGGAAAAAACCTCAGAATTCTCTGAGGACTGGGTTAAAATGGGTTAAAATGGGATGTTTAGGTGGAGACCTGAGAAATCCCCCCTGGATTTTGTCTCCCCCACAGATTCCTGGGGTGAAGCGGGGACTTGCTTAGGAAATCACTTTAAGCCTGCCTTCTGCCAGCCCTTAATTCCTCCCCCAGCAGCTTCACAGAGATAAAATGAGGAAAATGATCCCTTCTCCATCCGTGTTTTCCTTGCCCAATCCGTGTGGGCACAATCCAGGGCAAGCACGGCCTTCAGTCTGTAATTAAACAATGCCCAGGAAAAAAAAATATCTGGCCTCGATACCAGGCTGGGTTTAAAGTGCTCTGGGATTTCAAATATCCAGCTGGTCCCTAATGAGACCCATAAAAGATGGGTGGATCTCCAGCCTGGATCTCACTGCTCCACTTGGAACCGGGTGGGAGGAGGCCACGAGCTCCAGCCTCCACATTTGGGATTTAAATGAGGATTAAACCCCGAGCTGAAAACCTGGCGTTGAGCTGGGGGTTGTGGTTTCCAGCAGGGTTTCCACCAGCGGTAGGAGTGGGACGGATGCAGCGAAAATCCTGGGAAGAGAAGCAATGGGATAAAAGCTTTTTGGGTGGTTAAAAATGATGGTCGTGGCGTGAAAAATGTCATTATATTGAAAACCAGGAAGTTCAGTCAGGAAGGAAAAGAGCTCCTGGTTGGAAAACTGAACTGGACAAATTCAGCTCTACCTTAGCTCTTCGTAATTCCCAATTTGCCATAAATCCCCACAACCACGGTACCAAAACCTCGCTGTTTAACACAGATATTATGGGGTTTCTTCCCTCATTTTTCCCTTTTTTCCTGCTCATTTCCAGATCTGCCCTCCCAAATTCAACTCCCACTTGATGGGAGCTGGGAATTCCCAATTCCAAGCTGTCTTTCCCGTAATTTGCCGTACATCCCAATAACCGCGCTACCAAAACCTGGCCGTTTAACACAGACATTTCCTGCCGCACCGAGGATGGGGTTTATCTCATTTTTCCCTCTTTTCCTGCTCATTTCCAGGTCTGCCCTCCCAAATTCACCTCCCACTGGATGGGAACTCCCAATTCCACGCTGCCACTCCCGTAATTTGCCGTAAACCCCCATAACCGAACCCAGGCCGTTTAACGCGGATATCGCCGCTTCTTTCCCCCCTGACTTTTCCCTCTTCTCCCGCCCGTTTCCAGGCCTGTCCATGTCTCCCTTCCACGAGTGCTGCCTGCCCCCGGGGCTGGCGTGCCCCGAGCCCTTCGCCGTGACCCGCAACGAGACCTGCGTCATCAAGTACCCCGACACCGTGGTGGACATCGTGGAGCCCGACATGCCCCCCTACTCGGTCATCTACCCCGGGCCCACGCTGACCACCTTCCCCCAGCAGACCGTGGTGGGCTGCAGGGGGCTGCTGGACATCAGGAACCTCCTGTGCTCCCGGGGTTTTGGGGGTAGGTGCGGGCTGGGCTCAGGTGTTAACGCCGGGTTCTCTTTTTTTGACGCTTTTCCTCCTCACTCATCGCAGCTGTCTTGTTGTGGAACTTGCAGGCCAACCTAAACCCTGCCTGGATATCTGTGGATAGGCTGAGAAAAGCCCGACCCCCAGCAGTCAGACAGAGCCCGACTTAAGTTTGTGGATAACGGATTGTAGAAGTGCCGAGCTCCCGAGGTTCCCGTGGAGTCCGTAAATCCAGGGATTCCTGTCACTAGACCTGCCCAAGGACTAGGATTTCCAAACTGCGAGAAAACCGAGATTTCTCTATTGACCTCATTCCAAATTAGGACGAATCAAAGCCCAGAATTTTCCAAGAAACCAGATTTAAAAAAAAAAAAAAAATATCTCCTTTTTTTTTTTTTTTTTTTTATTTTTTTTTTTTTTTTTTTTTTTTTTTTTGGTTTGGTTTGGTTTGGTTTGGTTTGCTAAAAGCTATGTGTCAATAAATTCGTTTTTATGCCAACGCGGACGTTTTATGATCAATTTCTCTCAAAATAAAAAAAAAAAAAAATTATAAAATCCACCCAAACAATATGACTGAAAATCTTGGGTTCCAGAATGAAATTTTATCCAAAATCCTCTCCATTTTTAAATTTTGCCGAACCAGCGTCTAAAAGAAACAAATTAATCAGCTCTACTTGGCATTTCTGAAAATTAGGAATTAGTAGCTCCTTGCTGTGCTTTTTTCCTGCTTAGCCCCACCGTGTAACGCTCTCCCAGCATCCTTTCCTGTCTTTATCTCATTTAATGCAAGCCAGGGGAAAAAAGAAAAACAAAACCAGAATATTTACAGCGACTGTAAGAGCAAATCTCTTTGCAAAAATCCTTCTGCTGAAATCTATGAAAATCATGGGAGTGGGGATTTGTTGTGGACCCTCCTGGGGTTCTTTGATTTTATCCTTTCCAGCGAGTTTTGGACTTGTAAATTGAGCTTCTCGTTCCCATTAAATGCTGTCATGCAGATGCACTTTTTGGGTTTTGCTTTTTTAGGATGGTTTGGGGTGGAAGGGACCCCAAAAATCATCCAGCGCCACCCCCTCCCCCTGCCCCGGGTGGCTCCAGCCTGGCCTCGGACGCTCCCAGGGATGGGGAATCCTTGGAATCACCTGGGCCTCACAGGGAACAATTCCCTCCCAAATCCAGCCCAAATTTCCCCTGTTCCGGTCTGAACCCACGCTCTTGTCCTGTCAGTCCAGTCCCGACGGAAAACTTTCTTCTCTACATTTTATTTGGAACCTTTGTGGGTCCCAGAAGTGACTCTGGGGCCTTTTCCTGAGCCTCAGCACCCCCAAACCACCACTCAAAATTGATGAGATTTTTCCTTTTCCCAGAGTTCATCCAGCCTGGATTTCGGGGTGAAATGCTGGGCCCAGCATAAAAACGCTGATTTTTTTTGTTGTTGTTGTTGTGGTTTAATTAATGGAAGGCCTGGAATGGATTTTCCAGCCTACTCACGAGGCTGTTCCCAAAAAAAAAAATAGGACAAAAATCCTGGGCCAAGCGTGTACGGGCAGGAGCTGGGCACTGTCACCCTCCCTGGGGCACCAGGCTGGGACAAGTTGGGCAAGGACAATCTGCAAC
>JANEHK010001563.1:0-12333 GCA_025960845.1 Tachycineta bicolor | reverse complement strand
CAAAGGAAACAGCCTTTCTCCTGCATGACCTGACACCCACTGGACCTGCTCTTTCACACATGCACCCAGCCAGTCTCTGTCTGTGTTAGCAGTCACAGGATCACCGAGAAGTTCTGCCTCACAAAGACTGCAGAGAAGCTCAGCCTCAGTGTCAGCAAGCACAGCTCCTGCAAGGAGCTGTCCTGCCCTGTGCTCTCCTTCCCAGGGCTCTAGGCAGGGAGGAGATGGGAAGGAAGATGGCAGGCACAACAAGCTCTTTCTTCAGAGCCTTCTGTTCAGTCACGTGCGAGGTACAGGCCTGTTCCGTGCTGCACAGGGAGAGCACAGAATACACCAGACACAGTGAAGTAACCCGCAATCCCCCAAGGACGGAATGAAGCTGGGAGGGCTGGGCTGTCATTTCCCAGTACACACACTACACAACACTAAGCACAGGATCGCAGCGGTAGGCTGTAGGCAACCGCAGACACTCATCAGTTGCACCCATCCTGCTACTGCAGGATCCTTCTACAACACATGGCACAACATTGTGTCCACACAGTTCTGGAGGAGCGCAAGTGGGGGACACGCCACAACCTCTGGGGACGACCTGTTGTGGTGCTTGCTCCCCCTCACACGCAATAGATTCATCCTATCCACCTGGAACTTCCTGCGGCTTGACTTGCTGCCCATAAGCTCGTGTCCCAAGCCTTGGTACCAACAGGAACCTGGCTCGCTGCAGCCTCCTAGCACCCCATCTTCAAATAGTGACAGACATAAAGGAGGTCCCTGCTCGGTGCTGACACTTACAACAGGCCCAGCTCCCCCAGCCTTGCTTTCCAACACGGAGACTCCAGTCCCCAAATGACCTGAATGGCCCTCCACATCAGACGCTCCAGGAGCTGCACGTTTCTCCACCAATGAGGAGACCGGAATGGAAAGGAAGCTTGAAACACCAGCACAACCAAGAGAAAACACAGCTAGAAAACCTCCAGCATCAAAGCCTGAGACCTGCAATACTGAAGGGATCCTCAAAAACAAAAAGCAAGAAGAGCAAAGCAGCCTTTGCATGGCCAATTCTGTGAGCAACATAATGGGAAACCGTAGACCAAAGAAAGCTACAGAAGAGAAGAAAGGAAACGTGGCTATGGCAAGGGGGACCAAATCTCTAGGCAGTGGCTGGTTTTTGTAAAATCTGAGCAGGCCCTCATGCCATGGGGAAAGGGGTAGTGGCAGTGAAAAGTAGGCAGAGGAGGAAAGGAACAACAAAGTGCCCTGTAGAATGAGCAGGAGTAGCATGAAACAAAGACAGCATGCCTAGATGGAGACAACACGTTTCTCTTTTGACCCACAACAGTCAGCATCGTGGCAGTCTGCAAAATGTTGCTCCCAAGGGACACCTAACCCTACAAGGCATTGGTAGCAACCGAATAACCTCAGGAAAGACAACTGCAAAACCTTAATCATGGCAACCTAGCAGAGGAGAGCACTGTCCCATCCTCTGGCCTGGGCTTCTGGGAAGCCTTGGGCCACAACTCAGGCCACAAATGGATCCTCTTCACCACCACTGCATCGGTGGCAAAACAGGGGAGAAGTGAGAAAGAAGGGGAGGGGTGAATGGGGAAGAGTAGCCTGAATCTGCCCTGCACGTCATCCTTCGCTCCCTCCTCTCTGCCCCTTCAAAACTGAAGCCTAGGCTGGGACTGGCACTGACAAAGGGGCATTGAGGGACCTCCAGTCTCCCTATCCATCCTGAGCAGTAGCTGCATTTCTATTCCTCAAGCACATCTGGCCCTGCACCTCCTGACACCTCACACAGCATGTCTCCACGACAGTGCTGCACCTGGAACACGCTAAGAGCTTCCCAGATGACAGGAAAAAAAAAAAAAAAAAAAGAGGAAAAAAAAGAAAAAACTTGGTGCTCACCTGGGCTGTCCGCTGCCTGATGCTGCTATCAGAGGTCTTCTTGCATGCCTCCTCTTTCAGGAGGCAGCATCTTCCTAGCTCTGCACACACAGACGCTTGCAAACAGGCCACCTGCTGCTGGGCCACCTGTGCCACCGGGGACACCGGCTGCGGCAGCAGAAGCGGGGGAGACTGACAGCGCCATGTGGTGGACTCTAGCTGGACAATCCCCTGCAGAGAAAGCACCAAAAGGAAGACAGGTCAGCGTTCATCTGGTCCTCAGCCCTGTTCTTCATGGCCAAATGTCACTCAATGACAGCCCATCTCCAAACGCCACAGACACACGGATGCCTTGAAAGCCCTCCCATGGCAAGACTTCCAGCAGCCCCTGTACCCCAGTCTGCTCTGAATTGCTGCCATCCAAAGGAGCACTGCCAAACAGAGCTGGACATTTCCTTCTGCAGCCTTTTCTCCTCAGCCGGCAGCACACATCTGCCTGCCCCTTCTGCCAGGGGATACGTAACCACAACAGCTGACTCCGTGAGGGGACCCTGGGATGGCCTGACTGGCCAAACCTGACCACAGGAGACAGCAATGCACCCACAGTCACCAAGGACAACACAGCCACTGGCACAGCTCAAGCCCAGCTCCTGCAACCCTCCTGGTGACCTGGTCTCACCACCTCCCTGAGGACACTGAACAGCAGGTGCTGCAGGGCACACTGCTCTTCTGCAGTGCTGGCTACAGACACAACAGGTCACGGACACCCATGGCAGCAGCACATCCTATCCCCCCCAAGGCTTGCCCACACCTTCATCGTCCTGTCTGCAAAAGCTTCATCAAAGTCATACCGGAGACATCCGCTACTACTCTGCAGCTAAACCAGCACGACAGACATCACTGTGCCCTGGAACAGCATGGGTACCACACAGCCTGGCTGAAAACTGGCCCAAAGGGGGATCCCTCTCATTGGGAAATCATTGCAAAGCAGAATGCCATCCCTGCAAAGAACACACGAGGGCGCTGCAGCCAACAGCACCTCACGCTTAACTCATGGTCTACATGCTGAATGGCACGCAGCACCTTGTACGTGAGGATGAAGATCACCTGCAGAACGATTACATCAACCGGGACAGGACCTCAGGTGTCCCACCACATCTACATCGACATGATGAACAGAGACTTCAACACAACAGAATGGACAGAAGCATGGAGCAGCCTTCAGAACCCTTGAAAGAATGAGTCCACATTCACCCAGAAGCCTATCCCCTCTACTCAACCTCGGCTTTGGGGGGATGGGTCAGTGTTAAAGTGAAAGTTGTAAACTGTGCAGTAGGACAGAAACAAAGCAGATGGAACCAGAAAAGTAGCAAATAGCTTATGAACATAGAGCAAAAGAATAGAAAACCAGGAAATTGGAAAGGAAAATGAAATGGAATGAAACTTAGAAAGACTTCTCCCTCCCCTTACAAACAGTTCAATGTCTTACAGAACAGGAGAAAGAGACAAAACTTGCCATTTTCAGTCCATTTCAGTTTCTGATAGAAGTCTTTCATCCATGTTTTAGGAGAAGACTATCCTGTGAAGTCATGGATCCTAAAGACTGCTTAGAACAGTATTCTTGTGAGTTTTAAAGGGGCACAGAAACAACCGTGCAGAGAAACTTGCCTTGGTGACCCTCCCGGGAGCAGTTGCCTAAGCTGCTGACTGGTCATGGGTCTTAGACTTTTGCATAGTGGGGTGTCATTTTTTAATGATTAAAAACCTCAAAGCAAAGGATTGGTAACTGTAAGGTACAGAGATATATTCTCACTGCTTTACTAGGGCAGAAGCTTCTCATCTTTCGGTGTTGATGCATGTTCTAAGATTTCAGTAAGTCTCTCACAAGCACCTTTGCTTACATTTCTACAAAAAGCAATCATCTCCCCAAATGCATATCATTCCCAGGATTGACAGGAATGACCTAAATATAGACTTCATTTCCATAAGTCAGGTAAGAATAGAACAACCCACTCTTCAACTGTCTGTCATAAAAGTGGTTTTACTCTGGCTACTGACTTCATGCTGTTGTTCTTTATGTTCACTCTGTTCTTCTTTACTTTCTCAGGAGAACTCACATGGAAACAGTAGAAATGAGAGCACACGGGCAGTGTTAAAAAAAGAAAAGAAATGCAAGATCATCAATGCCTTCTCAGACCACCCCTCGGTGTAAAATGGGGTGGCCTCGGCCCAAACGGTGCTCATAGCTCCCATCAGGGACCCAGCAGAGATCCTTTTCCTCTGGAAGGAAACGTGAAGACAGCAACCGCCACAAGACAGCAACTTCTCCTTCCCCCCCGTGCACCCAAGAGCTAATGGAATGCACCCAGGCCATGTCACTGACCTGGCCCTTCCCCTTCCCCGTATCTTCAAGGACGACATGAGTGAGGAGCAGCCCAGGTGTGTGCCTGACACTTAACCAGGGGTCCTGCAACAGAACGGGATCAAACAAGGTCTGCACCAAGCACCAGGGGAGTGTCTCTGAGTTACTGAGACAGACTCCTGTTAGGCCAGAGCTCTGTCTCGCTGCACCAGCATCTTCAGAGTACCTTTCCTGGCTTATTGTCACATTCTTAAGGGGTCATTGTTACCCTTGCACATGGTTTTCATCACAGTTGTCCTCTCCCAAGGGTGAGCGTAGCGTTACCTGGCATACAGATGCAAGGTCCAGGGGTGCACTGTGTGAGGAAAGCAGATGGCTACAGCTCCTGCTGCAACAATGAGGTTGCATCTCACATCAGGCAGCTGAGGCTACCCCATCATTGTGAATGGCAGACTCGAGCAGGACTCAGAGAAGTCAGAGAGGATGACACGCACTATGGGCAAGAAGAGACAGAGAACAAAATGACATCTCTCACACAGCAGAGGGAAAACACAGGTTCCAGAAACGTCATGTAGGAACACTCCTCTGGGTTTCTCCCTTCCTGGGGAAAAGAACGGTAGCACTGGATTGTGCTTTTAGAATGAGGACGACTGGGAATAGAACTCAGGCATGACTGAGCAGTACCTGACTATGCAGACTTTGCCAGGAGCCACAGCTGCAGCAGCTGACAGCACCGAGTTGCTGTGGACTCCAGGGCTGCAGCACATCTTCAGCACCCGCCGGTGAAACAAAGGCACAAAACAGGTGCTTCTCCAGAGTGAGGAGAAAGGCAGTGAGCAGGAGATCAGGGGTCGTACATGCTGGTTTAAAAGCAAGGACTCCATCCATCCCAGAGCTGCTGCAAAGTAGGGTGCCTTTGCAAGGAGGTACAGTAGCTTTCGTGACAGAAGAAGCACCTCCAGAACAGCAAAGCCAAGAAACAGACAGCCCGCAGGGGAACAGATGGCATGCCAAAGGACAGCACTTCCTTCAAAAGCACACGGCCATCCTCCTGCATGACCTGACAGCCACTGGACCTGCTGTTTCACATCGGCACACAGCCGGTATCCCTCCAGGGTAGCAGTCACGGGACCACTGACAAGGTCGGCCTCACCGAGACTGCAGAGGAGCTCAGCCTCACTGTCAGCTGCCATGGGTCCTGCAAGGCCCAGCTCTTCCTCTGTAGTGCTCTCCTTCCGTGTGCTGTTTGCAGAGAGGAGAATGGAAGAGACATGGAAGGCAAGAACAACCTCTTTCTCCACAGAATTCTCTCAGGTGGCCAGTACAGGCACAGTAACAGCTCCACAACAGGAGCAGAGAACACAGGGACACAGTGGACAAACCCACTTTCCCCTGAGAAGGCTAGGCTACAACTTGCCTGCTCACACGCTGCAGAACACTGCGCATGGGATCACAGCGTCAGGCTGGTAAGGACCACAGCAGCTGAGCTGGTCCATCCTTCCAGCGACAGCAGGATCTTCCTACGGCACGTGGAACGGCATTGTGTCCAAGTAGTTGTGGAAGATTTCAAGGGAGGGGCACTCCACAACCTCTCGGGGCAACCTCCTCTGCTGCTTGCCCACGCCCACACTCAAGAAAGTCATCGTTATGTCCACCTGGAACTTCTTGCAGAACCACTTGCTGCCCGTGGCCTCATGGCCCAGTGCCTGGCACCACCAACAGCAGTCTGACTCCAGCCTCTTGGCACCCCCTCATCAAGTACTGACAGACAGGGAGAAGATGGGCCCCTGCTCAGCCCTCACGGCTACAACAGGCCCAGCTCCCCCCATCTCGCTTTTCAACACACAGACTCGAGGCCCCAAATCAGCGGAATGGCCGTCCAAAGCACCTGCTCCAGGAGCTGCATGTTTCTCTCTGAATTCAGAGCCCAGAATGGAAGGAAAGGGTGAAATACCAACACAGCTAAGACAAAACGCAGCTAGGAAACCTCCAGCATCAAGGCCAGAGGCCTGCAGAACACAAGGGATGCTCAAATTCAAAAAGCAAAAAGAGCAAAGCGGCCATGGCGAGTCCATTTTTGTGAGCGACATGATGGGAAACCATAGAAAAAAAAGAAGCAGCAGAAGGGAAGAAAGGAGACAGGGGCATGGCAAGTGGGAACAAAGCTCTATCCAGCACATAGTAGTTAGAAAATCTCAGCAGGACCTCCTGTCATGTGCAAAGTGGTAGTAACAGTGAAAAGTAGGCAGAAGAGGAAAGGAACAGCAAAGTGCCCTGTAGAATTGGCAGGAGTAGCATCAAAGAGGCACAGCATGCCTACATGGAGACAACACGTTCGTCTTTTGACCCACGACAGTCAGCATCGTGGCAGTCTGCAAAATGTTGCTCCAAAGGGACACCTAACCCAACAGGTCATTGGTAGCAAGCGAATCACCTCAGGAAAGACAACTGCAAAACCCTTAACATCGCAACCTAGCAGAGGAGAGCACTGTCCCATCCTCTGCACTGGGCTTCTGGGAACCCTTGGGCCACAACTCAGGCCACAAATGAATCTTATTCACCACCACTGGATCTGTTGCAAAACAGGGGAGCGGTAAGAAAGAATGGGATGAGTAAGTGGGGAATCCTGGCAGGAATCTGCCCTGAACATCATCCATCACTCCGTCTGCACTGCCTCTTCGTAACTCAAGCCCAGGCTGGCACTGGCACTGACGAGGGGCATTCGGGGACCTCCAGTCTCCCTATCCATCCTGAGCAGTAGCTGCATTTCTATTCCTCAAGCACATCTTGCCCTGAACCTCCTGCCACCTCACACAGCATAACTCTGCAAGGCTGCTGCACCTAATACATGAGAAGAGCTTCCTAGAGGAGAAACTCGGTGCTCACCTGGGCTCTCTGCTGACTGATGCTGCTGTCAGAGGTCTTCTTGCACCTCTCCTCTCTCAGGAGGCAGCATCTTCCTAGCTCTCCACACACAGACGCTTCCAAACAGGCCACCTGCTGCGGGGCCACCTGTCCCACCGGGGACACCGGCTGCGGCGGCACGAACGGCAGAGACTGACAGCGCCACCTGGTGGACTCTGCGAGAAGAATCCCCTGTAGAGGAAGGAGCAAAAGGAACACAGGTCAGCGTTCATCTGTACCTCTGCCCTGTTCTTCAGGGCCAAATGGCACTGAATTACAGCCCATGTCCACACACGGCAGACACACGGACACCTTGGAAGCCCTCGTACCCTCCCGTGCCCAGACTCGCAGCAGCCCCTAAGCCCCAGTCTACACTTCATCACTACCATCCAAAGGAGCACTGCAAAGCAGAGGTAGACATTTCCTTCTACAACCTTTTTCCTCACCCGCTTGCTGCTCAGCAGCCTCCTAGAGCTTCCCCACAGATTGCTGAGCAGACACATGCAGGATGGCAGCACACATCTGCCCCTTCTGCCAGGGGATACGTAACCTGAGTCCATGAGGGGATCCAGGGATGTCCTGGCTGCCCAAACACGAGGACAAGAGACAGCAATGCACCCACACTCACCAAGGACAACACTGCCACTCTCACACCTCAAGGCCATGTCCTGCAACCCTCCTGCTGACCTGGCCTCACCACCTCACTCAGCAAGCAAAACAGCAGGTGCAGCAGGGGACAGTGCTGTTCAGCAGTGCTGGCTACAGAGACAAGAGCTCAGTGACACCCACGGCAACAGCACATCCTATCCCCCCAAGGCTTGCCCACACCTTCATCTTCCTATCTGCACAAGGTTCAGCAAAGTCATGCCGGGGACATCCGCTACCCCTCTGCAGCTAAACAGGCACTACAGACATCGCTGTCACCTGGGACAGCACGGGAAACACACGGCCGGGCCGGAAAGCTGACCTAAAGGAGCATCCCTGTCATTGAAAAATCATTTCAAAGCAGAATGCCATCCCTGCAAAGAACACACGAGGGCGCTGCAGCCAAGCGCACCTCATGCTGAGGTAATGGTCTACGAGCTGAACAGCTCGCACCACCTTGTAGGTGAGGAAGAACATCACCTGCAGAACAAGGACATCAACCGGGACAAGACCTCAAGTGTCCCAGCACATCTACATCGACGTGATGAACAGAGAATGAAGCAAAACAGAATGGACGGATGCATGGATCAGCCTTCAGCACCTAGAAACGACAACTCCACATGCAACGCGAGCCTCTCCTCGGTACTCAAGTTCTGCTTTGGGGGGATGACTCAGTGTCATGGTTTTAAACTTCAACGGGGCAGTAGGAGGAAAAACAAAGCAGGCTTCAGCTTGAAAGTAACAGATAGGGTATTCAGTTATGGTAAAAGAATAAAAGTACAGAAAATGGAAAAAGGAATGGAAACAGAATGAGAGTTCAGAAAACTTTTCCCTCCCCTTCCAAACTGTTCACTGTCTTACAGAGGAACAGAAAGAGACAAAAGTTGTACTTTTCAGTCCATTTCACTATCTGATCATAGTCTTGCATCAATTCATGAGGGGAACAGTATTCTTTAGAGTCATGGATCTTACGGACAACTTAGAGCAGTTCTCTGGTAGGTTTTAAAGAGACACAAGAACAAGCGCCCGGAGAAACTTGCCTTGCTGACTTCTCCTAGGAGCTTCTTCCTAAGGTGCTGATGGGTCATGGGTTTCAAAGTTTTGCATACTGGGGTGCCACCTTGTAAAGATGAACCACTGTAAAGCTAAATATTGCTCACTACAAGGTCCACAGCTATCTTTTCGGTTTTTCAGTGGCACAGGGTGCTTCTCATCTTTGTCTCTGTTGAAGCATCTGATAGAATATGAGCGAGTTCATCACAAACACATTTCCTTAAATCGACATGCAAAGCAGTCATCTCCCCAAAAGCAGATCTTTCCTAGCATTTACAGCAATAACTGAAATAGAGAGTTCTTTTCCATAGCTCAAGTAAGAATAGAACAAGGAACTGCTCAACCCTCTGTCTTAATAGTCTTTTCAGTCTTGCTACTGACTTGATGCAGTTGTTCTTTATGTTCACTCTGCCTTTTCTTCCTCTGTCAAGGAAGGCCCAAACTCTGGAAGCTAGGAAACAGTGACAAGTGCTCTAAGTCGTTCTCTGTGTCTCTCTCTCTGTAGCTCCTAGCGTAACATGTTTCAGGCTGAGCTGATAGAAGACTAAGAAATCACACAGAAACATGAGGCAGCAGACCCCACAGGCAGTCTGAAATCACAAAGAAAACCTAAACGAGATGAAAAATGCCTTCTCGGCACACCCCACAGTGTAAGTAGGGGTGGCCTCAGACCAAATACTGCCCATAGCTCCCATGGGGGGGGCCCAGCAGCGGTTTTCCTCTGCCTCAAAGAAATGGGAAGAAAGTAGCTGTTACAAAACAGCGACCTGTCCTTCACATCCCTTCACCTGGGAGGCAATAGAATCCAGACAGCCCTGGGGCCATCTTCCTCCTCGAGAAGGGGGGGAGCGGCAGGCCCACCTGAAGGTTACCTGTCTATCTGTGGCTACAACAAGAAGGGAAAATACCCACTGACAGGAAATCAGGGGGTTTTATACAGTACTTCACAACATGGCAGGTAACAATTTCGGTAGTCAGAGTACATGTCAATATTCCAAGTAACTTTCTGATAGATCTCTGTCTCTTCCAAAGCAATTCCCAGGTGCTGACCTGGCAAATGGTTTGACATTCCTTGAAATCTGAAAAACCAAACTGTACTAACCCATGACAGTCAGGCAGAACAGCTACTGCCAACCAGGCACTCAGTCAGTCGGTCGGTCGGTCGGTCGGTCGGTCCAAGCTTTTCAGTTCAGTCCCTGTTCCTACACAAGCAGAACGGCACACCTCAATCCACCAGAAATGGAGAGGCAGCCACCTTGACGACAGTGGAGAAGGTCACGACACATGTCAACAGAGCAAGCTGTTGCAGCGACAGCCAGAGCATAAAGGCTTGTCACGGAATGATGCTGCTCTGGGAAGGACAACCGCTTTGGCAATAGAGCTCCCGAAACAAAATGCCGAAAAGAGCAGAGTCAATAAACACCTTTTCTTCCAACGGCATTGAAGGAAAGGAAAGGATAAAGAGCTTGCCAGGGAAAGAAGCCATCCGCCACTGTGTTGCTCTAAGGACAACACAGAAAACTTTTTAAACCTTGCAAGTCATAGGGAGGCCTAAAGAATCACAGAAGCAGAAAACAGCCTGAGACAGAAAGGCTTCATGCCGGGCAAAACACAACACCCTTTACCAGTGGCAATGTGAGCAACGGAATGGAGAGGAAAACCTACTTCCTTCTGCACTCCACTCTTGAAAACTTGAATTCAGGCTCTTGCCTCAGGATAAGTCTTGGAGGTCACACTCGCAGCGGTGACTAAGCCTCATAGACAGTGCTGCTGAATAGTCCTCACCAACTTCATTTCAAAGTCAGTCCAAATGCTCCCCCCTCTCTCTCCTTTTCCATACCATTCTCCACATCTCTGACCCTGGACAATATCAAGAACAAAGCCAAAGCCTCACCTTACCCTTGGTGGCAAGCTTGCGTGCAACAAGACATCCTTCTGCAGGCAGCCTAGAGCCTCCACGTGCCTTCTCACACAGCCACGGTGTCCCCCGGATGTCCAGGTGGGTCCCTTGCATCTCTGCCCTGCCCCTGTGCAACAGAAAGGACGGTAAGATCACGTGACGGGATGCAGAAACTTGGCACAAGTAGAGCTAACAGAGACAAACACTGCTGCTACTTGCTGGAAGGAAACACTTTCAGGGAGAGGAGAAAGAACACAACCCATGCAAACCATGGAGGAGACAGTCAGAGGAGCAGCAAGCAAGACTACCTGGAAGCCGGTGTCGTCCATAAGGCATTTGGACAGGAGTTTCTGCAAAGAGATGGTGAAATGGCAGATGATAGGGCTATACAGAGGAGATAGTGTGGAGACATGCTTTATCCATGAATAATGTTGTATTCCTGGCTACAAAGTAGACTCCATGAAGCTGTGCAGCGAAAATGGAGCTTTTGGGGACCAGGCACAGGGAAACAGATATGTTTCTGAGAAAAGGAATGGACAACTTGCTTATCCAAAAAGACCAGTCTCCTGCCTTGCTCAGCCCAAAAGAAGACACACGGACGAAATAAGGAAGGCAGAGGAACCACAGAGAACTTTCTTGGAATGCAATGAGGCATGATGTACAAAATGGAGGAATAGGCAGCAGGCTAGTGCTTGGAACAGAGAAGCCTTAGGGAGCAGGGGGCCTTGCTTATAGCTTTAGGCTCAGAAAGGCACCCAGAGAGGTTTGCCCCTGGTTTTAAAGTCTGCTATTCTCCTAACCCTAAATGTTCCATTTCGGATGCCTGTCATTTCTGTCTTACAACCATGGTATAAGCGATGAAGCTATCAACAGTTTTAAGGAACAGACTGGCCTTGTTCACAGAGATCACGAGCAGGCACAGCATTCTAGGGAAAAACCAAGGTGCCTGACTCCTCTTTGCTATCCAAAGCAGTAAGAACCCACAGGGCTAAACAAAACAGAAACGCACCCCCCCCCGACCCCCCGCCAGCGTGGCAAGGCACGCATCGATCCCAACCGTCCCAGTTTTTAATGGCTCCCCGGCTGCCTTACCCGACCCGGCCTCGCTGACTGCTGCCGCCGCTGCCGCCGCCGCCGCTGCTGCTCTGCCCGTGCCGGGACCGGCGCACTCAGCCGCCGTGAGCCGCGTGCGGGGCTGGCCGCGATCCCGGGAAACATCCCCCGGGACAGAAGGACCCCCCCCTCCCGGGACAGAGAACAAAGGGGGCATAAGCGGCGCCGTTTGAGAAGCGTGCCCCGGGCTATGCCCTGCCTTCCCCCAGCCTCCCTGCGCTCGGCTGCGTTCCCTAGGCAACCGCGCAGGGAGCAGGGAGAAAGCATTTCTCCCTACCCACACCTGCTGGAAACACCACAAGATCAGTTCAAGAACATCCCTGTTCTGAATCTGTCTCCAAAGAGGAGAAAAAGACGATGCAAGATAAAAACCACAACGGGTACAAGGAAGCCAGCTCCCCCCCACCCCGGCCATGTTGCGGCCAGGCATCTTCCCGCGCTGGCACCTTCCCGCCCGAGCAGCTTCCCGCCC